>JAJHZJ010000787.1:1539529-1685964 GCA_023548195.1 Bettongia penicillata ogilbyi
ACACACACATATATATACCTACTGATTTTAATTGAAAAATCTATTTTTTGACATTTTGATATTTCTTGTCTAAATAACTTGAACAGCACAATCCTGTTAAATTCAAATATCAATTTCATTTTATCATTCCATACATAGTACCTCTATATTGATGATTGGTATGTGGGAGTGGAAAAATCCAATCAATTTGATTTCCTACCTTGCACTCCAGATCGTAGAGATGTAATTGAGATTGTATTCTTTTGATGTGCTATTGTGTTCTGCAGTTAAGTTAAAGATTCTAAGCTATCATCCTCCTTGGGATGCCTAACTCCAGGGTGTTGTGTTGCTTTATTTTTTGATATCCAATAAGTAGAGAAACTTAATAAGGTTAAGTTATGCCTTACTGTTGCCTTTTCTCCATGTGGTTTGCCAGGATATCAAGGGAAATGAACCAGTTTGCTCATCTCACAGTCTAAATTTCTATGGTAATTTTCATGAGCTAGAACTTATTAATTTTAGGATGTGAGACCTAAGTATTGTCTTGTCTTATGTTATCACCACTTCAGGGAATTTTATCTGTCTCTGGAATCGACTCCAGTCATGTTTCTCTTCCTCTTGACTCAAACCACTCTAACATTCTTCATTTTATTATTATTATTTTAATGAACAGACTATTAGAACCACTAAACAGATGCTTCCTTTTTCAAAATTTACTCTATGGAGAACATTAAATATTGCAACCCATGAGTAGAATTTTAATATAAAAGAAAGGAAATGAAAGCAATAAAAGGTATTTAAAAGTAACATTTCCCCCAGCCGTTGTCCAAAGGGATTAATTGAAATTATTTTTAAATAGACTTAATTTTCACTAAATATTTATTATATTATATAAGGATATTAAAGTACTCCCACATTGGTACTCAGAGTGTTAAAGCAAATGTATATCAGATTCATTTCTTTGTCAGTTTTGTGAACAATTAAGCACTGAAATCTGGAATATATATGTCAGTGTGTTGTTACTCAGACCACTTTTGAAGATAATTTTGTACAGTAATT
This sequence comes from Bettongia penicillata ogilbyi, assembly GCA_023548195.1. Classification (NCBI taxonomy): domain Eukaryota; kingdom Metazoa; phylum Chordata; class Mammalia; order Diprotodontia; family Potoroidae; genus Bettongia; species Bettongia penicillata. The sequence continues at coordinate 1,540,568 of JAJHZJ010000787.1, forward strand.
TCTATTATAAACATGTTAATAATAACATGAAATTTAAAGTTTGATAACTTCAATGTGCCTATATATATATGTAATCTCAATTATGATAGCTAATTATAGAACATTATTATGTAATAAAATCACTTCTGCATGTATTCTATATCGAAATGCTATGTCTTAAAATTTCCCATTATTGTTGATCATCAGTATTTCTTCTAACCCCATTAGTATGGATAAGATTAAGCTCCCTTTAATTGTAATGGTAATTTCTGATTTACTGCATAAGTCCTCTACTTTAGAATCATTTCTGTATTAAAGGTCAATTCAGAAATTATTCATTTCAAAATTGAAAAACACTTTCCAACGTGGAAATATTTTTATAAAAAAATAACATATCAAAGAACCAACATATAATTAAAATATATATTGTTTAACTGAAAGAATAAAAATAATAAATGAATTTTCTGTTATATCACTAAGTGCAGGAAAATAAGCTTTTACCAGGTTCAGTCATCAAGAAATACTAGGTAGCTTTCTGTTGGAAAAGAACTCTCATATGTAATATGCACTAAAATCCGTTCTGATCAGCAATTACTGTAACTGGTGTCCACAGTAAAACTCATAGTTTTGTGTCACATAAAATTAATTCTAATTAAGAGGAACACCTTTAATGATAATTCAGAGTAATATTTTATCTGAAATTCTCCTTTTGACTGTTATGTATTATAATGTGAATGTGTTGTGTATTTGATTTCCTTATTTTCATTTACTTTTTAAATCATTTTAGGCAACTTGGTTTTATTAAAGTAATTTTAATTTGGCTTGCTTTCTCTGAGCTGGCCTAACAAAACCATTCTGTAATGACAGAAAAAAAAACAAAACAAAATCCAAATAAATTCTGTCCATAATGTTAGCAAAACTAAACAATACTTTCAGATTATATTATAGTTGTTAAAGCAAACATCCCCCTCTACTTAAAATAATATGTTCTAAACCAAGACATTAATAATATTTTCCAGAGCATTTCTGAGAATTTGATCTAGGCATGGTAGAGCTCTTTACTCTCATGAGCAATGTTGGCAAAAATGCAATTAATACAAAACACATACACACAGAGATAGATGTCCATGTTCTTAAACTGTGTCTCAAGAGGGTTGAGCTTTAAAATATGAAACCCAAGAAGAAGAAAAATGATTTCAAATGATCTTGATATAGAAAATTCTCCATGATGGCCTTGGGTGGAATTTTCAACACTAAAGATCTTGTCAAGACCCACCAATGAATGTATTGGCGAGGAATGGTAAAAAGGAATTGTGGAAAACAAACCATTTATATTTTTCTATATTTTCAAGCTGATATGAATAAGTCAGTGAGTGCCTGCACTTAGCATATGAATATAGTCACACATATGTGCACATGCATTTGCATGAATAAATTGTATTGTATCATGCAAAGTACTATATATATGGTTAAAATGTACGTACACACATTTGTACATACATGTGTGTATATATTTATGTGTAAATATATTCACACATGAATACACACATCTTTATCTGTATATGTATGGGCACATACATAATACAAATTTTACAACTATACTGATTGTGTGACCTTAGTCAAGTCATTTTATTTGCCAGTGACTATTGGAATGAATCTGATATCAACCTTTATTGGTAAAAATAACTTTTAATTCTCATTCATTCAATAAATCAATTAATATATATACTTACCAAATGTCTATTTATTGTCAGTGAATATTTATTAAGCACCAAGGACTGTACTGAGGTCTGTGTGTATACTGTGTATGTATACGGGTATGTGTATGTGTATATGTATATGCACACACACATATACACAAATATATACATATATATGTATGTGTGTGTATGCTAGATCATTGATTTCATTATCATTAGGAACTTCCCTTGAACAAATTCTTCCTACCAAAGAAGATTGTTACATATTCTTAAATAGCTTATCTGAAGCCACTGACAAATTAAATGACTTGATAGGACCATATTGATCAAAAGCAAAATAGGATCCCAGGCCTCCTCTAGTACCAGTTCTGTAAATATTATGTTATATTGTAGTTACTATTATATATCCACACTTAAAAATGAAGAAATATTATTAGGTAATAATTTTGGAAACACACAGTCTGTTAACTTTGAACATTTGTAGCAAGAAACCTTTACATTTATATCAAAAGTTAGCATTTAAATCTTAACTTATACCTGCAAATTAAAGATGACATCCACCTAAAAGTAAATATTAGCATAAGAATGAGGAGTTTTAAGAATATTAAGGAAATAAGGTGAATAGAATCATAAAAAAGCAGAATTAGATCAAGATTAAGTGAAAAAGAATAATAAACTTACAAGTCAAATGTTCTGACATCTAGACCCTTTTAATCCACTGACTTCTGTTCTTCAGACCACCATCCGTAAAATGAAGGGAATGCAGACAATCCCAGAGGTCTCTCCCTCCTGGAGTCTACATTATAGATTAAAATCACAAATTAAGATGATGATTAGGAGGAGGATGTGACTGAGGGCGATGATATTAACAAGAGCAACAATAGTAACAAGAGCCACAATTCTATTGCTTTTTTTTTGTTCATTTCTTTATTTGGTTTTCCTTATTTATTTACTTGCTCCTTTAGTTAGGTGTTTTCCTGAAGCTGTTCTAACACACAGAATTTTCCAGTAAAAATAGAACTTTGACTACCCCTTTTTTCTTTATCCAAGCTTGCTAGTTCTTGATTATCATGCAAATATGGTTTTTAGGTTTAGTCATATTTTCATGTTCCATCTACAAAGCCTTTAAATTAACTGACCATCTGTTAATTTTACAGTGGAACAATACAACTTTTTCATTGGCAGTAAATTTAAATAATAGTGGTTCAACCAGTATGTCTATTTTTCTTAATGATTTACTCCCTGCAGTTCACATTTTTAAAGGGATTTGAGTAATAAAAGATACTTAATTTTAGAAATTATTGAAATTTATTCCCACAGTAGAAATGTATACTCATGATTCATTCTACATTATAAATCATCAAATAAAATAAATTGGTGCAAACTAGGTTTTATTTTAAATTCACAGTTTTTTAAATAAGAATTTAAAAGCATGGAAGTACCCTCTCATTTCCCCTACAAGTCTTTGGGAAAAGTGTGTTATTTAAGAAGTTCTACTGGGCTAAAATCTTTTTTTTTTTTTTTTTTTTACAAACAGTCATATTGTCCTTACAAAATGATGTTTATTTCCTCAAAAATTAAAGCATAACCAACATTCAACATGGGAGAAGTGTAGTTGCATCCATTGTGTGTAGTATTCCTGTGCCTCCCAAAATATCCAACCTGTCTAGATCAACTGAAGTAAATATTCTTAAATTCCATCACAGAGCTACATACTTTTAGCTTAAGAATTCAATACCAATTAAAACACAAATGAGTCAGAATGTTTTACCTGTCTTTTTAAATCACTTTAGGTTTTTATCAGGCATTTTTATCATACTATGAAAGAATATGTTTGATAAAAGAGTAGAAGAAATTATGGAGGTACCAGATATCTGAAAAGGAGAGATGTTACTACTGAAGGATGGGAATGGGGACATGGAAATGGCTCAGAAGTTATAAATCTGGAAAAAGTAAAGCTTCCAGATCTACAAGTATAGAAAACTTAGATCTCGAGTGTCAAGAATGAACATTTGTGTCCTTGGTAATCTGTTTCATTCAATAGAGTTCATTTTCATTTTCAAAGAGGACTGATGACAGCACAGAGAGATGTCTTCACTTGTACATGAATTAGATTTAAATGAAGTGAGTTGCTCTCTCTCTCTCTCTCTCTCTCTCTCTCTCTCTCTCTCTCTCTCTCTCTCTCTCTCTCTCTCTCTCTCTCTCTCTCACTCTCTCCCATATTAACCAAAGTCTAGTGGAAAGATAAAAATCAGAACATTTGCCAATGCTGGCTTTGGAATGCAGAGGATGACCTTGGCATTTTCAATATTTGATCAAGTTTTATGCACTCCACCACACCTGCTTCAGCTGTCTTCATAGCCATTGGTGAACAAAAAAATTCTCATCTACTCATTCTGTCAAGATAAGTCTTTACACACTTGGGGTAGATCCTCCCCCTCAACTCTTTGATGGATTTGAGGCCTATCACTTACTCTCAACCTGGCTTAGCCCACATGCCAAGGGTGTTTTAGTGGTATGAGGCCACTTAATATGCTACACCTTCTTGGAGCCACAAGTGAGAGTTGGGTGACGGATACCAAAGGTCAGTGAGCAGTCCTGAAAAGGGCTAAGCAAACCTTTACACTAGAGGTGCTAGTCCTTCCTAAACAATACATATGCCCAGGCAGATGGAATAAAGAACATAAAAAAAGACAATGCATAGAAAGACTTAAATTCCAGTCCTGCTTTTGTTGCTAACTAGCTATGGGATTATCGGACATATCTTTTAACCTCTCTGAACTTGTTTCTTCATACAAAAAATGAAGAAAGTGAACCTCTGACAAAAAAACTCAAAAATTATTTTAACCTCAAATGAAAACAAATCCTTGAGAATGTTGTTATTGATTTCTAAAAAAAAAAAAAAAAAAAAAGGAAAGAAAGCAGTAGTAACCAGACCGTCATTTCATTGGCATAGGGAACCTGTATATGAGGAAATTCTACCATTTCAAGACTGTACCTTGTTTACAACTTAATTTTAAAGATCTGACTGAGCAAATAAAGTTTAAATGCTTTGTCCAGGGTCCACAGCCAGTATATGTGTGAAGCAAGATTAGAATCACCATCTTTCTATCTTTGAGGCCTGCTATCTATCCACAGTATCATAATGTCCCCTGAAATTAACACAGTATTACTATCATTTTTGTTTTTATTCAACATGTGTCTGTGAGAATAGTAGGGAAGTTAATTATTTCAAAAGTTTCATGATTTCATTAGTTTGGATACTTGCTCACCCCTTACTTATAAGTCCTCTTTAGAAAATTTTTTTATGAACTACTGTGACATATATACATATATATGTATATTCATATGTGATTTTTGAGATGATAGAGATTATATTTGTGCATAGGTGTGTGCAATTACTAGAAACCAGCATTCTAGAGATCCAAGCCTTTTATTGTAGCTGTATTTATCTATAAATGGCACTCTAGCACCAGATCTTCAATTAAAGACTTCATAGTTTGGTATGATCTCCTAGATTCAATAGTGTATTCAATTAGTATAAGATTCGAAAAACTAGGGTCACCTCCATGATATCATGAGGAATCAGGGAAGTGTAATAATGCCACTTCCTTCTTATACATTGGGATATTGAGTTAGGTTGTAAGGGCCAAGATTAGAATTTAGTTATTCTGTTTTCTTATGTATATGACTTCATGAAGTTTTGAGAATAATGAAAAATATTGTAGAGATATGAAAAAAGTCTAAAAGTCATGAAGATCAGACTTCAATTTTTGCCCCTAGAATACTTTGGCTCTTGACCCATGGCAAGTCACTTAACTCTGGCAAGTTTTCTGAATTTTTGTTGTGGCTGTATGTGTGTGTGTATGTTTTCTGTGTGTGTGTGTGTGTGTGTGTGTGTGTCTTTTTCCTTTCTGGAGAATTTTATAGATTCGGAATTTTTTCTTTTTAGTAATTGAAGAAAATGAAAAATTTCAGTTAGTTTTTCCATCTACATCCTCAACATCCCCTCCCTTTTGGTTATCTATTACAAGGCACCATAGGGTTCTGTGGTCCTTGAGATAAGAACCTCTGTTCTATATATTCTGTGCATTCCTCCAAGACTGCTCCTGGAAGTAAAATGATGACCTACATTTTATCTGAGTTTCCCCAATTGGGTCATATCCATATAAATGAAATCACATTTCTAGACCCTGTCCCCATGTGAATACTTTAAATATTATCGAACAATGCATAATGAAGTGAGCTACTTCAGATTCAACTGAATTTTTAGCCCTAGTAATCTTAAGAAAGTCAATGCAAGCCTGAAGTTAAAAAAAATCTTTTTTTTAAATAAAGAAAAATTCTTAATTCGCAATGTTTTCATTGCGAGGGAAGTTAGTGGTACTGCCTGCACTCTTATTGCTAACATGTAAAAAATCTCTAATATCTGGAAAGATCAAAATAACACAGTTAATTGTCTAAAGCACAGGGTATGAGTGACAATGTTTACTTTTATTTATTTTTTAATTATTAACGTATTTTGAAAACTGTTGGAAAACTCTTTCCAATAGACATCACCCACCCTACTTTGCACTGTCTCTTAGAAAAGTTGATTTAAGCTACCCAAAATAGTGATAGTAAATGATGTATAACTTTCCCTTTTTATAATCTAATATTTCTTAAAAAAATAAGCAAGACAAGCACTGTAATTTAATTAACTTGGAAAGGAATTATCAAATTTTTAACTTGAATGTTGTTTATTTCTAGTGTTAGCTATTTTGCATTATTTTTGATACCTGTTTTCCTCACTCTTTAATAATTTCTGTGTCTTCATATATTACCCCAAACACTGCATTTTTGGCCTTGATTATAGTGTCCTACTAATCTGTTATACTTATATGACCTTTTGCAGCTTATTATTAGATGAGTATGTGACTATGTTGACCCTTTCTTTAGCTTATTGATTTGTACATATATGACGTTTCCCTATTATAGTGCATGACTGTATCTCTTTGTCTGTCTGTCTATCTATCTATCTATCTATCTATCTATCTATCTATCTATCTATCTAGCTCTACACACATACATACACATTGGGTGTCCATACACACATATATGTGTGCATTTGTATATATGTATGTCTATTACCTTTCTGCTACTGACATCCTTGAGAGACAAATACAATAATGGCATCTCTGTTTTAAGGGATCTACACAATTTGGCAATTGTTCTCATATATTTTAAAAGTTGTTTTTTTCGGAAGAGTTAAATGAATAGAAGTCTCTACCATTGGCTTTGTTCCTATAACTATTCTGAAAACAAGCTATGACTTCAATAAGATAGCAACCTTATCTTCTCTTTTACACAACTCAGATGCGAGTGACTGAGGATTTTCTTTGTCCCTTCTCTATTACTTTCCTGCTACTTCTTTGTCATTTTTAGAATAAGCCCCTCCCCCATCACTATGGTTCCCCATTAAAAAGAATTAATCTCATTTCTTCCCACTTTTCTTCACTTTCACCCTGGTCAAGGCTACTGATTTTGGATCCTCATTTCTCAGGTTTTATTTTAGATGATCTCTGTGTATTGTTGTCATGCATCCTTTGTTTTTGAAGAGAACCATTGTCCTCCTGGAGTGATATCTAGACTTTTGTGTGAATTGGATTTAAGTGAGGCAGAGCTGCACAAAGTTGTCAGCCTCACTTTCTCTTTCAGATGCACCAAAGTCTAGTGGTAAAATACAAGTCAACATGACTGGCAATGAGCTAGGATATCATGGATCACCTTGACATCTTCAATGTTTGACAAAGCTCTAAGCAATTCCCAGTGCCTGTCTTCAGCTGCCTTCATCACTACTGGAGAAAAAAGTTCTCATTTTTCCATTCTACTGGGGGAAATCTTCACATGCTTAAGGTACACATACCCCTAACTCACTGATGGGTTGGAGGCCTGTGAGTTATCCTCAGTCTAATTTAGCTCATCAACTGAGACAATTTTCCCGGGATGTGATCACTGTGCATACCACCATTTCTTGGAGGCACAGCTGAGGGTTAGGTGACAGGTGAACACCAAGGGTAAATGAGCAACCATGAAAAGGGCTCAATATGCCCTCACACCAGAGGTGCTAGTCCACACTTGCTATGTACTAAACCACTCTCAAATAAGAATGTTTCTAGGTTTGTCTCCATGCATCATGGAAATCATTTTTTTTTCCTTTTTGGTTTGTTTCATAATACATGCATTGCTCCTCACCATAACATTTCATGATTTTTTTTTAAATTTATTGTTTGATGGCATTTCAAGTCAACTGCTTTTTAAACTTCTGGGTCTCAATAAAAGTGATTCAAAATTATTCCTCCTGAAAATCATCCTTTTTAATTTTTTCACTAATTGTTAAACTTAACATTGTAGGCTATGTTATTATATGATGTTAGCCAATTTCTTATTCTTTTAGAATATGTTACTACCTTTTTCTTTCATTTCTCATGGTTGATAAGTATGCATTGTTTAGAATGACTTTATTTGATATATGAAAGCCATCTACCCATGATTTCTACTCTGATTTACTTATTTATTATTTGTTATAAACTTAATCATAAATTAAAGTGAGAACTTCCAATTTTGAAACTGCAGAAGAGCAGAGGACTTAGCACACCAAAAATTAAAACTATAAATCTCTATTAATTCATGGTTGCTTTCCTATTTAAGCATATGTAAATTCACTTCTACCCAATTCTATCATCATTATGTTTTTCAGTATCAACCACCCCAGAGAATGCTGAAAGCAAACTTTCCCTTGGTGAGAAATTCCTTAAGCTACATTTTTCTACTTTCAGCTGAAGAATTCGTGTATTCTTGTATATTCTTTGATATAGTCAAACTTCTACTTCAACTACAATTTGTTGCTTCTTTGATTATCTGGTTATTGTCCTTGGGAACATTTTGTTTAATATTTTTTATAGCTAGCATTTATATAATGTTTTACAGATTATCAAGTACCTTAAAATATGTCATTATTTCTTAGCCAAATCCTAGAAGATAGTTACTATTATTATTTCCATTGCTTTAGGTGGAGGAACTGAAACAGTAAAAGGTTAAATGTCTTGTCTAGAGTCATATAGCCCAAAAGTGTCTGAAACCAGATTAGCTCTCAAGTCTAAATGATTCCAGAGTCATCTCTCCATTCCCAGTGCCATGATGTAAATATATATTTATATCAATATTCTTTGCCATTTTCCTGTGCATTCCATGAGTCTTGAAAGTCTTTTGTGTAGCCAGAAATTGGTGGGTAAGGGCTAAGCTGGCCATTGTAAGTAAAGGGCTATCCATGCCCCAGACAAGTGATCAGGGAAGTGGCTTTTCATTTGATCCCAGATTCATACTACTAAGTAAAAAGTTATTTGAAGAAGAGAAGAAGGATTTGGTTCTAGTCCTGTGCTACATTTGGAGACTGGAGGAGACAGAACCTGCCTCACTAATTCTGTATCCTGCCTTCTCAATCCCTCAACTAAGTTGATGGAGGTGGAAACATGGTCTACTTCTATTCTCTGCAGAGATGTGTCAAAATTTTAAACCTAGCTATTTCACTTATGAACTGTATTTTTGTGCAATTTGATAAATGCACACACAACCATATAAAACAATTTACATATATGATAATTTCAACATATAACTTTCAAAGCTGTCCTACTTCTTTGTTGTTCTTCCTCACTTTCCTTCTTTTCATATCATGTTAGCTTTTATTGTTAACACACTGGAATATGGCTTGAGGGAATTCTCTTATACTGAGAGGATTCTCCTATACTCTGTCCTCTCCCTCCAGTATTTCTACAAATCCTTTTATGATTTCATTAGTTAGAGATATATATTTCATTTTGTTGCTCTTTTCCCCTAGTAATCTATTAATTCTCAGATTAGTTCACCACATACTGTTTTCAAGGTCATTTCTCCCCGTATATGTAGGCAGGTTGGTGGATCATTGAATAGAGTACTGAATTTAGAGTCAAGAAGATCTGACTTAAACCTGACCTCAGATACTTACTAGCAAATCATTTCACTTCTGCTCAGATCAAGTTCCTCATACACAAAATGGGGATAATACTAGCACCTACCTCCCGGTACTGTTGTGAACATCAAATGTGATAATACTTGCAAACATTATAGGACTATATAATCCTATATAATATTTTAGTAAATATTAATTTATATTCTTCCAAGGTTTTTTTCTTTTGACTTTGTTCCAATATTTTTCAATTCATGGATACATTTCTTAATTCTTTGACATTCTCTTTTACAGAGTACTCAAAATATTACATTTTTCTTTTAATTTTAAATATTGAGTTTTCTTTTCAAAGTATTTTAAGAACTAAGCTTTCATTCCTCTACTCTTCTTTCCTTTAATCCTTTTTATTAAGTTTTTCAACCATTTGGGAGGCTACCAATATTTGTTTTAATAACATTTCTGGGAATGTGAGCATAATTATTACAACATTATTTTCCTCTACACTTTTTCTTCATTATGTAAATAAGTTAATTTGGTTTAATAATTTATTTAATCTCTTTGCTAATTTTTTATATAAAGTTTTTTATTACCGCTTTTAGGTTATTATTTTTTACATTTGTTACATATTTAATGAAGATTTTTGGGAAACTAGCTAATAAGGTCCTCTTTTCTAGAGTATGTTCACATTTGCCCTTTAAGATGTTTAAAAAGGAGAGATCTATCCTTCAATTGGCACTCTTGCTTCTTTTTCTTCTTGGTGGTGAGTTAGTAAGATTCATTATGAGAAGCCATGTGTGAGGGGAAACTGCCTTATTGCTCAGCTTCTCTGATCTTAGTTGAATGTGTATTCTAAGAGATTTACAAGGTAATCAGGGATTTCACATCACCACCAGAGATCTCACTGTCAATGAGAGCCAGTAGCAAAGTCTGCTGGAGTAGTAGTGGCCAATGACAGAGGAATTACCTGGGAACAGGGTAAGAAAGTGAAGTCCCTGGGAAATGCAGCAGATTTTGAGATATATGACCTTCTTGTGAGAGCTAGAAATACAGCCTGTGGACATCAGACAGAAAACACTCAGAGTTCAGAAAAGAGGAACATCTAAAGAAAATTTCATGAGGATTACGTCAATAGAGAAAAAGAGTTCCAGGATCACGTGTATTCTCTACATATGTGGTACCTTTCGTTTTAAATTTACATCTGAGTTACTCTCCCCTCAGCTTTTTGGGTACAAGTGCTCCCAACACATTTAAAGCTTTGGAATAATGTTTTATAACTTCTATTTTTATCATGTGATCAAAGAAATTCCTTTCCTTAAAATGAATAGAATTCTACTTGTTGACCACAGCAGAGAACAAGATGGAGTGTTCATTGTGAATACTAGAAACTCTAGTTTCTAGAAAAATACTAGAAACCTCTGTTTAGTCAGTCAACGTCTGGTAACGTTGTAAATGGGAGTGGTTAGAGTGATCTCACTTATCATAAGTTATATATCTTGCTTCTTATGTTTAATGAAAGGAAAGTATTATTAATTAAGACTATTCAATCAGTCGTTGTTGAAACTTTTTTGTTTCTTCCTTTTTATTATTGAGATGTATTGATTATAGATGTCCAGATAATATATCGAAGACAGAATAGTTAGGAAGTACTCCATTATGCAATTATGAGTTACATAAACAAGCATATGTTTAATGATGATCACAAGGTGTTAATATGTACCTAATTGAATAAAAATTTTAAACACAAGAGAAACTCATTTATGACTTTATACTACTCATATAAAAACATTTACTGTTAATATAATATGTTCTCATCACTATATATCATTGGAATGATTGTCACCATAAATTATTAACAAATAGTAAGACGGGTCACATTTAATTTTGATAAGTATATACACATATATGCACATGCACATACATCTGTAAGCATACATACACACAATGCATATATATATAAACACACATATAGGCATGTGTGTTTATATAGACATACATACACATATGTGTAAACATATATGCATATACATATGTGTATATATACACATGCACACCTATTTAGCTTAACATGAGAGAAAATAGAAATAGAAAATGTGTTTTAGTTGTAATTAAGAGAGTAGATATTGTCTTTGTTATTGTTGTGTTGGTTTAGACATGTCTGACTCTTTATGACCTTATTTGGCATTTTCTTGGCAAAGGCACTGGTGTGTTTACTTCAGCTCATTTCACAGATTGGAAAACTGAAGGAAGAAAGATTTACCCAGGATCAAATTTCTAGTAAGTGTCTGAGGTTGGATTTGAACTCATGAGCATACATCTTAATGATATCAGGTCTTCCACTCTACTGTGCTACTTGGTTGTCCTCAAAGATTGTCTACTGGCCATAGTCTTTATACTAGTTGTATAACTACAGAAAATGAATTTGTTTTCTCTGAGTCCTAAGTTCTTGATCTGTAAAATGGAAATAAACATACTAGCATTATCTACCTCACAAGAATTTATAGTAAAAAAATTTTTAAACCTTAAATCATTATATAAATCTAATATATTAAATACATTGGAGAGTAGTAGGAAATGTCCTCTATTCTGAGTAATGAGACCTGGGCTTAAATTTTAGCTTTGCAAATTATTTGCAGTGTGACTTTGGGAAAGCCATTCAAATTATTGAAGTCACAGTTTCTCTCTTTGCAGAATCAGAATAATTGTATTTTTCCTATTGAGCTCATAATATGGTTGTGAGGATTGAATAAGATAGTGTTTTAAAAAGTCCTTTGGAAACCATAAAGTACTACAAATATGTAAACTATCATGGTCTCGTGAATGGAAAATACAGTGTTTGATGATCAGTGTTATTAAAAAGGAATTAAGAAAATGTAATATCCTACTGAACTGAGCTTCCAGTCTCAAAAGGGAAAATGTATACTTAAATAAGGACATAACTGTGCATAAATGACAAAAATAAACTAATGCAGCACTGGAATGATAGGATTATTTGGAGTCAAATGGGTTTTGTTAAGTTTCCTGATATAGGTGCATTTTGAAAAGTCCTTGGAAGGAGGAAAGGTGAAAGGAACAGGGAGAGCTTGACAGTTGGGGCAAAAGGCAGAGCCCAATTTAGGACAGTCATGACATAATCGAGAAAGAACTAGAAACATTTATATGAATGAAAGAAAACATTTTTGTCAAAGGAGTGTCAAAGAGATAAGGTGAAAAATATGGAAACTAATTACAAGTAAATTAATTTATTTTATTTTTTGATTATGACTCACCATATCCCTTTTTTATACAAAATAGTGAATATCTTGGCTTAGGAAAAGAAACAATAGTGGTTTAGGGTTTAAACATTTTTTTGTCCTGAAGCATATACTAGAAAGACCTGGAACTGGTAACCTTAGTCTCACCATCTTTGGGATTGGCTGCTGTAGGACTGGTGAACTCATCAGGCTAACAGTCAGTAGTTTTAGAAGCCTTGGAATGATGAGATAGGGAACCTTGGAATTACTAGGTTTCATGAACTTGAAATCAGTCTTGGCAATCTTGGCTTCAGACTTGGTAGCCTTGGCATCAGATTTGGTGACTTCAGGCTCAGTAGGCTTGGCCATCTTGAGCTTAGTGATTCTGTTAACCTTAGAATTGAGCTTTGTGATCATAGGACCAGGATATTTGCTGTCATCTCTGAGGCCTGAGTGTTTGATAACCACTTAGAGGCCAGTGTGCTAGGCATTGTTTTTCTGGATCTTGGATGTAAATATTTTGGCCTTTGAGGATGTAATGCTCAGAGCGTTGATGGCCTTTGTTCAGGCTTTGTTGGTGTTGACATTGTTCATCTGTATCTTCTTCAGCCTCTTCTTGTTTTTCTTGGCAAAGTTCAGTTTTCTCAGAACCTTGGGGGTCAGCTGTTTTTAGAACTTGGGTGTCAGCTGTTTTTAGAAACTCATATTTCTGTGACCTTGATGCCATTTGTGTGTTTGGTTGTGGGTGGCATGACTCTTAGACTTAGCAATCATTACACCACCACCTTTACTCACAGGCATTGTGTGGACCTGAAGAAGCTGAAACTGACAGAGAGAAACCAAAACACATTTATTTTGGGAGGCTGTGGGGTGTTCTGAGTAGATGATATTGATTTGTGTAAAGTAATAAATTAATGCTTAAAAGTACCAAGCAGGCAAAATGATTGCTAGCAAAGGCATTATATTTTGTCTAATATGCGTGCAGACAAAATTTTGGTGAGATTAATAACAATAGATTATCACTATAGCAGCTATGTCAAAAAGCAGAAAATGGTCGAAACCCACTGTATAATACAAGCAATGAAAGTATGAATTGGAAGGGGAGAAGCATGCTTGGATTATATTGAGCTGAGATGGCTTCATAAAGTGTTGGAAGGATGAGAAAGATTTTCATAAGATGTGTTGATTAGGGAATGATTACAGGTAGAATAATATTATGAGAGGATGTGTAAGAACATGAAAGACATATCAATCATATATATGTCTGTGTCAGAACCAGTTTTAATATTAACCTGGAAGTGGGAGATTCTTATTGACATGCTGCAACCTTGATATCCTAAATTGTCTCCAATTTATTCCAATTTCCTCTCTCTCTCTCTCTCTCTTTTTTTTTTTTTTTTTTTTTTTTTGCGGTCAAGGTGCAAAAGATTTATTGCATTTTTCAACTGATAAGAGTTCTTGGGAAATCTGTAAATTTAGAGGGGTACAGGTAAAGTTTATATAGCATATTCTATAGTATAGTGCCAAACGTGATGACTATATGATTCAGGATGGGATTAGGGAGTGGTTAAAGAATGATTAGCTCTTAAAGGAACATGCCCTTTTAGTATCCACTGAGCAGGTATTTTACCCAGATTTCATCAGAAAATAGCCCAAGGAGGACAGGGCTACATGGAAGTGTGGTTTTATTTTTTAATTAAATTATTTTATTTGTTTTCAGTGTTCAACAATCACTTCCAAATATCTTAGAGATTTTTCTCTCCTTCCCACTTATTCCCTCCTCCCTCCCTACTCCCTCCCTGAGAGAGCAAACAGTTTTACATATGTTCTACACAAACTTTCCTAATAAATACATGTTGTAATGAAGAATTAAAATGAATTGGACAAACCATAAAATAAAATAAAACAAAATGTAATACAAAAAAAAGGTCTGTTTCTATCTGCAGCCTTTCACCAATTGATAGGCATTCCCTTGGTTTCTAGTTTTTGACCACTACAAAGAGTGCTGCTATAAATATTTTTGTATATGTGGAACCCTTTCCCATTTTTATGATCTCTTGGGGATACAGTCCTAGAAGTAGTATTCCTGAGTCAAAGGGTATCTTCTTCAACATTTATTATCTTCCTGTTCTGTCATGAGGCCTTTATCACAGACTCTAGTTGCAAAAATTCTTTCCTAGTTTTCTGATTCCTTCCTAATCTTGGTTGTATTAGACTTGGTTGTGCAAAAACTTTTCAATTTAATGTAATCAAAGTTATTGGAGAACTCACCTCCAGTGTGGAGGAAATTAAAACACCCCTTTCATTTTTCATATTGGTAATTAGGTTTTCTTCTTTCTTTTTTTAAAATCAAATTGACCAAAGGTTTATCAATTTTATTGTTTTTTTTTCATAAATCCAACTCTTAGTTTTATTTATTAGCTCAATAATTTTCTTAATTTCAATTTTATTAATCTCTCCTTTGGTTTTTAGTATGTCTTATTTGGTATTTTCTTGAATTTGTTCTTTTTCTAGCTTTCTCAGCTGCATGTCCAATTCATTCAATCCAATTCATTCTCTATTTTATTCATGTAGGCATTCCAAGATATTAAATTTACCCTAAGAACTGTTTTTGCAGTATCCCGTAAGATTGGTAAGTTGTCTCATTATTGTCATTCTCTTGAATGAAATTTGTTTCTATAATTTGTTGTTTTTAGGGTTAGATTGTTTAGTTTCCAGTTAATTTTTGGTTTATGTTTCCATGGTTTCTTTACATATAAGTTTTATTGCATTATGATCTGAGAAGGATGCGTTGACTATCTCTGCACTAGATTGTGAGGTTTTCATGGCCTACTACATGGTCAATTTTTATAAATATGCCATGTACTGTTGAGAAAAAGGTGTATTCCTTTCTGTCTTCATTCAGTTTTCTCCAGAGTTCTGTCATATTGCCCTTATCCAGGGCCTTACTCACCTCCTTATTTTTTTCTTGCTTATTTTGAGGTTAGATTTATCAAGTTCAGAGAGGGGGAGGTTGAGATCCCCCACTAATATAGTTTTGCTGTCTATTTCTTCCTGTAACTCCCTTAACTTCTCTTCTAAGAATTTTGATGCTATACTATTTGGAGTATATATGTTTAATAATGAAATTGCTTCATTGTCTATGGTTCTTTTTAGCAGAATATGGTTTCCTTCTTTACCTCTTTTGATTAGATCTATTTCTGCTTTTGCTTTGTCTGAGATTAGGATTGCTACCCCTGCTGTTCTTACATCAGCTGAAGCACAGTATATTTTGTTCCAACCTTTTGTCTTTACCTTCTGTTTAAGCCCCCATTTCAAACGTTTTTCTTGTAAACAACCTGTTGTTGAATTATGGTTTTTAATCCATTCTGCTATCTGTCATCAGTTATAATTACTATATGTGTCTTTCCTTCTATCTCCTTTTCCCCTGTTCATGCTATAGTTCTCTCTTTTCCCTCCCCTTCCACAATAGTTTTAATTTTTGACTAGCACCTCCTGCAGTCTTCTCTACTTTCTTTCAACTTCCCTCCATTTTAATCCCCGTTTCCTTTACTATTTCTTCCCTCCCTTTTAGCCTCCCTTACCCTTTTTCCCCCTTTCCCTCCTACTGCCTATAGAGCTAGTTCTATTTCTGTACTTAGTTGAGGTTTTGTTTCCTCCTTGAACCTTTCAGATGAGAGTAATTCTCACATAGTGCACATCTTCCTCTCCTCTTTCCCTCTACTGTAATATATTTTCGTGCCTCTTCTTGTGATGGAATTTATTTTTTTCTGGCTCTTTCTTTTCACATCTCTGATTATAATCCCTTCACACTCTGAAATCACATTTTTTCATGACATCATTTACTTTATACCATTCCTTCTATCTTCATATATCCCTTTCATATATCATAATAAATTCACAATTCTCAAGATTGACAAGCATCATCTTCCCTTAGAGGGATGTAAAAAGTTTGCCCATACGGAGTAAGAAGTTTTTTTTTGTTTTTTGTTTTTTTAATCCGTTTTTACCTTTTTATGCCTCATTTGAGACCTGCCTTTGATGGTCAAATTTTCTACTGAGTTCTAGCCTTTTCATTAGGAATGTCTGGAAATCTCCTATTTCACTGAATGTCCATCTGCTTGTCTGAAATATTATATTCAACTTTGCTGGGTAATTAATCCTTGGTTGTAGTATACCAACTCCTTTGCCTTATGAAATACTGTATTGCAATTCCTTTGATCTTTTAATGTAGAAGCTGCAAGGTCCTGTGTGATCCTGACTGTAGCTCCTCAATATTTGAAATATTTCTTTCTGGCTGCCTGCAGTATTTTCTCCCTTGCTTGGTAGCTCTCAAATTTGTCAATGATATTCTTTGATATTTTTAGTTTGGGGCTCCCTTCAGGAGGTGAACAGTGGATTCTTTCGATGACAATTTTACCCTCTGGATCTAGGAATTCTGGACAATTTTCCTTGATGATTTCTTGGGTAATATTTCCCAGACTTTTTTTTTCATCATGGCTTTCTGGTAGATGAATAATCCTTAGATTTTTCTCTCCTGGATCTATTTTCCAGATCAGTTGTTCTTCCAATTAGATATTTTACAGTTTCTTCTATCTCTTCATTCTTTAGATTCTGTTTGACTTATTCTTGACGTCTCATAGAGTCTTTACCTTCTACTGGCTTAATTCCAATTTTTATCAAATTTGTTTCTTACAGTTAACTTTTGAATCTCCTTTTCCATCTGTGTAATTGTTCCTTTTAAGGAGTTATTTTCTCCTGTTAGGTTTTGAACCTCCTTTTCCATTTGTCCAATTGTCCTTTTAAATTCTTCTGTGATTTTTTTTTCATATTTTTAAGTCATCTATCAGTTTTTCTTCTATTTCTCTAATTTGGGTTTTAAAATCCTTCATGAACTCTTCCAAGAAGGTTCTTTGTGTTTCAAACCAGTTCGTATTCCCTTCTGAAATTTCAGATGGGAGCACAGTCTCAATGTTGACTTCTTTGGTGTTTTTGTTTTGGTCCTTGTCCCCAGAGAAATATTTTATGATCTTTTATTTTCTGCTTTGCTTCTTACTCATGACAATAACCTTTTTCCTGGCTTTTAAATTAGATCTCTGTGTCTGTGACACAAGGGGCTCTGTCCCACCTTTCTTGAGCCTAAAACTTGAGGCCTTGTGTGTTGGATCCTCTGGTTCTTTCAGTTTGACGCTAAAATGTTGCAACTTACCGGGTGCTGAGTTGGCTGGTGTTGGAAAGCAGAGGCCAGGTGGGGTCTTTTGGGTTTGCCTGCAGTTAGCATGGAGCTATCTCATTAAGTGTGGGGGACAGGAGATCTGGCCACAGGAGGTCTCCTCTGTTGACCTAAAGTGTAGGCAAGCCCAGTTGTTGGTGATTCTGGCTGTGCTAATGTCTTCTCTATTCCCCTGGGGTGCTGATGCATGCCTGGGGTCCTGGTGTTGGTGGTTGTGGGCTTCATCACCCTGGGGAACAGGATCTTCTCCCAGTTTGCTGAGTTGGGGCTGCCTGGGACATCTCTGGTATTGTACTTGTCCCCTTCAGCTAGAGTAAGAGGGACCCTCCTTAGGAATTTTCCTAGCCTCACAGTCTAAGAGACTTTTTACAAAACCTTTTGCTGCTCCTAGTGCTCCAAGGTTTTTCCCAAGGAGATATTCTCTGGGCTTGTCAAGGTCAGCAACAGCTGGGAGACAGCAATTACTGATCACTTCACCCTCTTGGATCTTGGAATCCAAAATTCAATTCCCTCTTTTAATAGCTCCATACTCTGCTCATTTAATAGACTTTCTACACTTTTGGTAATACATCAGGGAAATGTCAAAGATATGTTGCTCCCAGGGATTTTTCCCAAGTCTTTGATATCCTTATAGAGACAATGAAGATATGTAGCTTGGGAGACCACATAATTGGTCTCCACATAATTTGGGGTTCAGAGAAGGATAAAATTGAAAGAACTGGGGAATCATTATCCAGAGGGAAATTCTTTCTAGAAAATTTACTCTTCAGTTATGTAAAACACTATATATCCCACTAAGGTGGTTGAGCACTTTCCCCATATACTGCATTAGAATTCAGAACCTTAGAACTGCACCTCTTTAAAAACTGGTCTCACCTTGAGGCATTTCCCCACCTTAGGGTATTTTCTCTTCAATGTGTTTATTAGTGACTTGAATGATGGCACAGTGGGTGTAGATGTAGAATGAGAGAAAAAAGAGAGGAGCACGTTATAAAACTAAAATGCATAATTATTATAATTGAATCCTTTCTTCTCCTTGTTAAGGTGTTAGCTTATAAAGGTCAAATATAGGAACATCCTGATGCTAGAGATATAACCTGACTATTTTCTTATATTTAAAAGAGCAAATTATTCCTGGGAGACATTATTGGGCTTCATAATTTAAATGACAGTAGTATTATGGAAACAAATGGCCTCTGGGCTTACAGAACTGAGATTCTTTCCCTTTTGTCCACTTATGTGAGTTATGGTTTGTTCCTAAACATTCATCCATGGGTATCAGGTGGGGCATTTTATCCGTAAATATCCTGGGAGAGCAGTGATTGCTGGAAGGAAGTAGGCTGCATCTATTTGGAGATTGCACAAGGGAGTAACAGCAACAAACTGGCCTCAAGCAATCAGATAATAAACTGCTGAGAATTTATTTCACATGCGAGTAATTCAACTCTTATTATAGAGTATTAATGTAGCACCTTTACCCACGTATTTTGTTCCATTAGTAGTATACCTGGGAAAATTGCAAATACACCTACTGTATGTATGTACATATGCATGCATGCATACACAAAGATACCCATACACAACCTGAGTGTATGTGCGTATGTATGTAAAATCATACTAATTTCATTAGACATAGCTTCTTTCTTTTGACTGTTTTTTAGAGCAATGGTTTTTAAAGAACATGGAAGCAGAGACCATGAACTTTTTTTTTTAAATGGCAACTCTTTTTTCAATGTAATTTTCTTCAATAGACTGTCAAAGAGATCTATCATACACACACACACACACACACACACACACACACACACACACACTCAAACACAAACATAAGCACAAAGTTGAGGAAAGACTGGAACAAGTGGGAGAGGGAGAGAACTAAAAGGAGAGAGAGAAGAAGAGGGAAGGAGGGAGGAAGGAAGGGAGAGAAAAGCAGACAGAGAGAGGGAAAAGACAGAGACACAGAGAAAGAGAGAATGAGAGAATATTCGAATTAGTCATGTATTTTACCTATAGATAAAGGTTTACTCTTTTAAACTTGTAAGTTACCTAGAAGGGAGATGATTCTATACATTGGCAAATGTAACATTATGTTAAAAAGTAATCGCACTTATGAAAAATTGACCATAAGCTTATAGAAAACCTCCCTGAACGTGAAGAATAGTCCAGAAGATACATTTTAATGAATTTTCACAATTAAAATAGTATCCAATACTATATAACACTTTCCTCTAACACATGCAAAGTCTCAAATTTCTTGTTTTTCTTCTAATATTGGCAGACAATATCTAATTAAGCATGGGACAGTCTTATCTTCAATTATGGTCAGTTCAATTACTATTATCCACATTTTTAGAAGAGGAAATTAAAGTACAATGATTCCCTGACTCATATAAGATCAGAAAAAGTCAGCGGCAAGATTGGAAATGAATATCTAAGGTCTTCATTCTAGGTCTCTTGTGTGAATTAGACGTTTTAAAAAATCAAAATTTAGAGTAGTTTGCAGTGATGAAAAAGGGAAGTTTTAAAAAAGTAAATTAGAGATTTCTCTCAAAGATAAAAACAGAACATCAAGAAAAACAAAAAGAAATTATAAAAATAGAGACCAGTAATAGTGTTCTTGTCTGTGCCACTAAGGTGAATAAAGACCAAAGTGTCCATTCCCATGAGGAAGAAACCACACATTTATTTAGTTTCCAAGACACATCAAGAATTATTGTATTACTTTGTCAAAAGTACATCGACAGGTCCCAAGTCATTCATGTTCCTAATCCAAATGTCAGTGTAGAGTTCCCAAAATCATTTCCGAACTGACTTGCTCCTGTTCATTGGTAAATCCTGTGAAGAGGTGGGTGACCTGATTTAGTGAAAGGAGTGTCATACTTGGAGTAAGGAGATTTGACATCCTGAACTTGACAATTCAAAGCCTTTTGACCATGGGTAAGTCACTTCACCTCTATGTGATCATATTTAAAACAGAGTGTATTTAATTATGTAGTCTTCAAGGTTTCTTACACCCTGCAAAACTGGTTATTGTTGAAAACAACATCTTTATTTTCCAGAAACTCGCATTTTAAAATTATGTCATGCAGCTTCTGTGTGTGTCATTTTCAAATCTATTCTCTTAAAAGAAGTAATTTTATTATTTAAAAGTACACACAATACCACAAATAAAAGAACATCATATTGGAAGTACATATTGCTAGATATCTTTCTGTTTATTTTTAATGGATATACATATATATATATATATATATATATATAAAACATTAGTTCATATGTTATCACAATTTATTCTTAGGTCATATAACTTACTGGCATTTAGGACATTTTGACTGAATTTTCTGTGATGTATACAATCAATAGTTAACTGTTCTTTAGTATACATTATTCAATCTGTGATCTCATCAATATGGGTATCTTTTTCTCTGAAGCATATCACAAAACATTCATGATTTCTCATCCTAGACAACTTTGATTCATGTCATTCAAATGTCCCTCTTCATTTATTTTGTAAATATTTGATGATATTCACCTTACTTTTAATCCTTAGTAATTAAATGCTTTCTTCTATCAAAAAAAAGTACAATTTAACCAGAACAAATCAAAACACTGAGCCATGTTTGATAGCATGTATCATATTCTACACCAACAATGCATTTTTCTACCTAGGACAAGAAGGAATTTTATCTTCAGTCATACTTTTGGACTTGGAAGGAACTTCAGAGGTCTTCTACTCCAAATATCCCATTTTACACATGAGAAAACAGATCTAGAAGAGATAAAGTGATGTGCCCAAGACCATAAAAGTAGAAAGTAAGAGAGATGGAATTTAACCCCAAATTCTCTGACTCCACATCCAGCTTGAATGCCACAACACATTTAAGAAAATATTGTGGCCTCATTTTTACTAGTAGAACTTTAAGAGAAATGATTATTAATGACCCGTGATTTGGGGAAATTCAGATTTCTCCCTTTTTTTCCTTTATCCTCATTCCAAGATCACAGTTGTTGAAGATTTAGCTAAAATTCTTTTATCCAGATCCCATTAAGGTGGGGCAGCCATTGTACTCCACCAAGCTTTCGGTGGAGGTAAAATTTTTGAATAGATTACCCTTGACTGAGTTTAATTTGAGAAGTAAAAGGAATAATCAAAGTTCAGTTCCAACCTTTCATCATAATATCCATTCTCTCATTAATTGTTAACCAATTAGAATTGATGATCTCCCTCAGGAAGACCTACATTTGAAGGACATATAAGCCATGAGCTCACTTCCATGACTGTCTTTGGTCTAAGAAAGACATGTTAACATGGCTATCTCTTCATTAAAATATTGACTTTATTATGAAATGTCTCCTGAAATTACGTCTCTTGAAGCTTTTTAAATACAACAACCTTTAGGATTCAGAAAGATGAATTCCTAATTACTTCTAATACACATTTCCCCTTCTTTTCCGATTTCCTTTTCCCTATGAATTTATCACTTACAACTTGGCTCTTTCCTCTCTTTCATTTCTGTCTTCTGGGCAAAATTCCATTCAATATGTCTTCCTCCCTTCCTCATTCTAGAATTAATCTAGAATCAAGGTGAGAAACAGGGAAAATGCATTTGGGAAAACCTTTGTCTAATCTTTCCTTCAAGGTCTTAAATTAAGAAAACTATTTTCACTAATAAGAAAACTTCCTTTTGGAAGGAGAATCAAATGGGGAAAATAAGCTCAATATATTTAAGAATTGAGAATAAAACAAGAATATTAAATAGATAAAAGATTATTGAGAAGAATGCGGTAACTTTTTCAATATAAAGAACACTAACCATCACAAAGCTATCCTGTCAAGTGTAGATCACATTAGGCAGATCAAGTTCTAATGAAGGAAAGGTATGTGTGTATATATACACACACACATATGTATATATATATATATATATATATATATATATATATATATATATATATGTGCATGTATGTATATAGGCAGGAAAGAGATTTCTTTTTTTTTCCCTAAATAGGATACAAAAGTCTAAGGGAGAGAAAGAGATGTTTGCTGTTAATAGTTTAAAGAGCTGTTCTTTAGAATCATGATGGATTCATGATCGTGATGGAATATTAATATGCTAAAAGAAATGATGAGCTTGATCTCCAAGGAAAAGCGACAATGTAAATAGTCTTCCATAAAATAATGACGTGAAATAAGTAGAACCAAGAGAATAGTGTATACAATAACAGCAATGTTGCTTTAAGATTAACTTTGAGTGGCTAAGTCATGTTGACTATTATAAATGCCCCAAAGGAACACAGTAGGCAGTCACTATCTGCATCCAGAGAAAGAAATGATAAATAGAAACATATATAGAATGTATTTACGCACATACACATACACAAACACATTTATGTCAAATGGTAGTCATTTCCAGGGTGGGGGGAAAGAAGAAAGGAGGAAAATAAACTTATATGATAATTTTGTTATATATTTAAAAGGAATAGTAAATTATACATTAAAATTTGTGCTTCGTGTGCTGTCATTTATTTCTCTACTATGTTATGGAAATGCTTGTTTTATTTCTTAAGCTCAGTATAAAAAAATGAACAAAATCATTACACAACTTCTCAGATTTATTTCATGGCCCACTAAAAGGCCTGAATAATAATCCAAGAAAATGTTGCAGTGGACAATGGAGGAAAACTAATGAATAAGCATAGAAATTCTGGTGACTTAAAAGAGGCCTAGCTCCTGAAATCTTTGACAAATGATGTAGTGATGAAGACCTGTGCCTTCATGATGGTAGAGGAATTGGCATTCTACAGCAGGAAGTGAACATGGAATAGTATTTAATGATGGTATTGTCAAAATGCTAAATTTGCCTTAGAAAATGATGGGCTAGTAAGAGTTACTCAGAGTAGCACATGGATTTCAGGAAAAATAGCCTTGCCAATCGTGTTTTAAAAGGTTATTTTCTCTTGAACTGGTCTATAACTTGTGAAATGGAAACCAAATATATATTGACGGATGTTAAAATAATGTTGGATTTCTTCCTTATTGGTCTACTCTCTACCATTTGGTCCTTTCACATCCACTGAAAAATAAGGTGTTTAACATTCAACCAGCTAATCCTAAAGGAAAATTGATCACACTGCCCTCTAGTCTTGAAACTTCTTTTGATTTGCTTTCCAAATGAAAAAGGTGGAGGTATTATATAATCACTTCTAGTGAACAAATGATTAGTATTAATTAGATATTCCAAGGTTTATTTAGTGTCTTAGCCAACTGGGTTTTTACAGGCTTGCTTTATGCTTATACTAGTACTTGGCAGATAGTTAACACTAAATAAATACTTGATTGACTGACACTAAATGTAAACTTAGATCACATTTTGTGTAATAAGGAATCAAAAGCACAATTGTGTATGTCATGTATAAAATATCCTGCTAGATGGTATTTGTAGACAAAAGCATACATATATTTAAATTGAAATGAAAGAGAAAAAAATGCATTATGGGGACATAATTATTTATACAAGCAAAATAATGATGAAAAAATCCTAGTGAAACATTTCATACTCATATTTCATATGCAGAATGTTGAGTTCATGTGTGGATGACTCACTGTTAGGATTACATTATTCATAAGAGCTTTCTATTCTCTTAGTCTGGTGATTTAGTTATACAGCTCTAAACTTATAGATATGGACTCAAGACTCAAAGGACTTCAAGTATTCTTTTAGAGTAGCTTATATTGAAGCAACAGTGGTTCCTGAGGAAGGGAGTTGATAATTCAACGAATGACATACATGCTGTGTGTTCAAAACCAAGGCTGCAGTGAAGTTGAGTGAGGCAACATGGCAAGCACTGCCAGAAATACTTTAGATTCATTATGCATTTGATTTTAATTAATTTTTGGTTGTTTTATATACAGAAAACTTTTACTATTGCCAGTGGGGTTGCAACCCACAATTTAAATGTGAGAAGATATAATTTAGCAGAATATAAAATGCATGGTAAAAAACTCCTATCATTCTAAGTATTCACTATACAATGTCTTATAAAGTTATATATTTTGCATTACCATAAATATTTTACATATTTCTGTGAAATAAGAGGCAGAGAAAATTCTTTCATATGAACTAGTCACTGAAATTGATGAAAGGGATGTTTGGAGTGTTATCTAATTCCTCATTTAAAAATAATATATAATTATTAATGGAGATTGAGACTAAACTTGTGATTTCCTTGGTATATAGGGGAGGATGGTGAATGAGGAATCCCCTCTAAAATTGTTCACTGGAATATTCTCTGGAACTGAAGGACATCTTTTACCCTCAAATATTGGAGGGTATTTAGTTTTACTGGAAGAAAATTATTACCTGTAACTTCTATAACATCAAAATAAGTTCACAACTTTTTCCTCTTTTATAGAAATGTTCACCAGTATTTTCTCCCCTGGCAAACTTAATGCCATTAATATTCTAAGTGCCTAGCACAGTACCTTATGCAAAATAGGTATTCAATTCTTGGAAAAAACAAATGAATGTATCCCATTCCTCTTTATCCAGCCTGATTAAATGGTCTCAAATATTGGTCTCAATTTTTTGCTTATTTTTTTTTTTTAGTTTTCGTTTTTTACACAGTTCATATCACATAACATATTCCAAGGTGATATTTCTTTTAAAACATTTACAATATAGACCACAAATGGATTTTTTTTAACATTAACCAACTGAGACACCAATAATAACTATGTGTGCTAATTTAATAAGCCCTTGACCTAATTGTCTCCACAATATTACTAATAATTAAAGGACCCTAACTTGTTGTTGGTCTAACGTCCTAAGCCTAATAGCTTAATTTTAGACTTGACCTTTGATATTCCCCTACCAACAATCTATAATTTAATAGATCTGGTATTAAAGCTTTTGACTATAGGAAATTGCCACTAAGAGTAGGGACATTGCAGGGAAACAATATCTCCCCAACTTCATGTCAGTTCCAGGCAGGAGTAGATTGTGAACTTGCATTCAGTCAGGCTTAAAGTCTGCCAGGTGTGAGTGGGGAAATTTAGTCAGGAGAATTCTACCTTAGCTGAGGCTGAACAGCCACTCTCCCATCTTTCCCATGAGATCACCTTTTTCAGTTCAAACCAGCATCTCACAGGCAATGCTGGCATCATGGATTGGAGGCTCAGACTGCCTTTGTTGCTGTCCCTACCTGGAGTTAGACTCAGAAGAATAGTCAGTTAATACTCCCATAGCATCTTAAAAATAGCAAGTTCCAATAACCAGGATTCATATATGAAATGATATGCAATTTCACATTGGCTAAGGAACATCTTTTGAGGCAAGTCTTAAGTGGCTTACATGCCTTTCTATATGTGTTTTAATTCCTGATTAAATAACAATCATAAAATCAAATTTACCATTACCATTAAAACCTTAACTCTTCCATCACTGCCAAATTTTACCTGAAGTTACCTGCCTCTGGGGTACTTAGACTAAAATTCTTTTCCCCAAACTAAAGATGTCTCTGATTTGGCTTCAGTAATTAATTTACATCACTTTGTAACATGTCCAATTTTTCTCCCTATCTCTCCCCTCCCCCTTAATACCTTGCATTGTGATTACCCCTTCCCTCAATGAGCCCTCCCTTCTCTCACACCCCACCCTTCCCTTATCCCCATCTTCTTTCTTTTCTTGTAGGGCAAGATTTCTTTTTTCTTATTTCCCAGTTATATGCAATAATAATTCTCCACATTAATTTCTAATACTTTGAATTCCACCTTCTTTCATTCCCTCGCTGCCCACCCATCCCCACTGAGAAGGCAAGCAATTCAACATAGGCTACATATGTGTTATTTTGCAAAAAACTTCCATAATATCATGTTTTGTAATACTAACTGTATTGACCTCTCTCTTACTCTATCCCCTCTTATTTTTTCATTCCCTCATTTGATCTTGTCCCTTCCTAAATGTGTTTATTTCTAGTTACTCTCTTCTCCCATTCACACTCCCTTCTATCATTCTCCTCACCTTATTTATCACCTCCTCCCCTACTTTCCTGTAGTATAAGATATATTTGCATATCAAATTTAGTGAGCATGTTATTCACTCCTTAAGTCATATACAGAGACAGTAGCTTCACTATTCCCCTCTCCCCTTCTCCCTTTACTCATTCATTGAACAAGATTTTTCTTTATGTCTTTTATGAGTTATACCCTGCCCCATTCCATTTCTCCCAGTATTTCCCCCCCTCACCCCTTAACTTTTATTCTATATCTTTTTTTGGTGGCTATCATCTCTTCTGATTCAACACAGCCCACAGTCTCTGAGTCTGTGTGTGTGTGTGTGTGTGTGTGTGTGTGTGTGTGTATAATCCCTCCACCTACCCAAATACTGAGAAAAATCTCAAGAGTTATAAATATTTTCTTTCCATGTAGGAATGTAAACAGTTCATCTTTAGAAAGTTTTTATTTTTTATGATTTCTCTTTCCTGTTTACCTTTTCAAGCTTCTCTTGATTCTTTTGTTGGAAGTCTGGTCTTTTCATCATGAATACCTGAAAGTCCTCTATATCATCGAAAGACCATTTATTCCCTTGAAGTATTATACTCAGTCTTGCTGGGTAGGTGATTCTTGGTTTTAATCCCAGTTCCTTTGACTTCTGGAATATCATATTCTAAACCCTACAGTCCCTTAATGTAGAAGCAGCCAGATTCTATGTTATCCTGATTGTATTTCCAAAATACTCAAATTGTTTCTTTCTAGCTGCTTCTAGTATTTTTCTCCTTGACCTGGGAACTTAAATTTGGCCACAATATTCCTAAGAATTTCTCTTTTCAGATCTCTTTCAGGAGGTGATTGGTGGATTCTTTCAATATTTATTTTGCCCTCCGGTTCTAGAATATCAGGGCAGTTTTTCTCAATGACATCATGTAAGATAATGTCTAGGCTCTCTTTTTGATCATGACCTACAGGTAGTCTTATGATTTTTAAATTCTCTCTCCTGCCTCCTTCTCCTCATTGTCTTTTTGGACCTCTTTTTCCAATTTTGTCAGCCTCTTTTTAAATGTGTTATTTTCCTCAGTATTTTTTTTTTTTGGTTCACCTTTAGCAAACTGCTAACACACTTTTCAGGCTCTTCTATGGCCTGAGTCTAGTTTAAGTTCACTTTGGAAGCCTTAGAAGAAGAGGTCTTAACTTCCTGTGACAGTAAGCCTTGTTCTTCCTCATCTGAAAGAATGGGAGGAGACACCTGTTCACCAAGAAACTGGCCTTCTATGATCTTATTTTTTTCCCTTTTTTGGGCATTTTCCCAGTCAGTTACTTGAATTCTGAATCTTTTGTCAAGAGATTAGACTCAGCTGCTCAGTTCCCCTGGGCTTAGGATGGGGGCAGGCAGTCACTCAGGGCTGGGATTTAGATCAACTGCTCCCTACTGCCAGAGGCTTTAAGCTTAGCTGCCTTAACAGGTTGCTTCCTGGCCTCTGTAGCAGCCTGCAGTCTTCTGCTGTGGCCTTTGCTGCTGCCTGGGGCTATTACTAGAGAAACCCAGATTCCCTCTTGCCTAGCTGGCAAGATCGACCTTTGGAGTTTTTTTTATTGCTTGTGGGTTGAGATATCTGGGACCTTCCCTAGTAGGAACTCTGCCTGGAGGTCTTTTCAGGTCCTGTTCCTCCCAGTGCTGCAAGGCTAGGGCAATGCTCTGCTTCTGTAAGCATCGGGTGAGATAGACCTTTCCTGTTGTCCTTCTAGATTACCTTTGGCTGGAAACCTCTTTTGCACTGTTGTTATGTGGCTTCTGCTGCTCTAGACTTTGGTGAGAATCATTTTTACAGGTATTTTGTGGGCTGTGGGGGAAACACTAGAGTATTTGTGTCTTTCTACTCTGCCATCTTGGCTCTGCTCCCTTGGTTTCAATTATTTAATGACAACTCTCAGATTTCATGACATTGCAGAGCCCTCAGATAATTTAGTAGCAATCTGTTCTCCCTTTTAGATCACTGTCAAAATGATCCAGAGCTGCTCAAACAGTTAGGTGCACTGGTATTAACTGACATTCATAGCTACCAATGTGATATTACTAAATTTTAATTCAAACTATCTGACTCTCTTGCTCTATATAAACTCCTGTGGCTCTCTATTATCCCTATGATGACATAGACATATTTCTGTTTGGCCTTTAAAGTCAATCAAAATCTGTCTCCACCATCTTTTTAGGGTTATTAGACATTATATCCCTTCATACATTCCAATTTCAAACTAAATGGGCCTTCTTGTTCTTCATACAAAACATTTAATCCCCAATATTCCTGCTTTTACAAAGGCTGTCACTCATTCCTGACATGTCATCTCTCCTTTCCTTTCTATGATACATTTATTTCAAAACTTAGCTGAAATGAAACCTTGAATGAAAAACTACCTCTGATGCCTTTAGCTGCTAGTGCCTTCCCATGAACATATCTATAAGTAGATGGATACAATACCTGTTTATCAAATAATATTTTTAAAGTATTTTCTTATACTTTCAAATATTTTGATCCTCATAGCAGTTCTCTTTCCAATCTGCATAAGTTTGAATAACCTTAATTTATCATCCCTCATTTCTGGCAACTAATTGTGGCTTCATATCAGCAATTTCTAACACTTCTGGACCTGCCCTCAGTGTAAACCCTTCCATCTTCCTCCCACCCTTTTAAAATCTCCACTATAGGAACTCTCAGTCTTAGCACAGGTTTGAACCCTGGTAGGTTCTGTCCATATTTCTGTTCCAGAGACAAGGATAAAAGATTCACTACATATACTAATGTATATACTTTCAACATCTATAATATGAAAAGATGAATCTGGAAAGAACTGGTGTAATGAATTGGACATGATTGGGACCCACAAGTATAGAGAAGATAGAAGAAGCAGAGAGGCTATTGCAGTATTCCTAGATATAATAAATAAGATAAAATGCTGTAGGGAGGTAGATTTGTAAACTATAGTAAATGGTTATCAAATGTGGATATAAGGAAAACACTGAAGACTCTTCTTCCTCTGAGAAGAGGTGAGGTTAATAGCCTAGTGGTAGATGATTAAGGGATAAGAAATAGGTAGGGAAGGAAATGGCAGGCATAGCTCTGAGTAACTCATTTGAGCAAATAATATCCATACACTACTATAAAAATGTCATAGTTTTCTTAGCTGAAATAGATTTATCAGGATCTCAGAGGGTATTAATCCATCAACAATTTTTAATTAAAAGGAGGGAAAGAGACAAATTTAAGGTCACATAGGCTGTAAGAAACAGAGTTGGGACTTGATCATAGCTCACTGACCTCCAAGTTCAATATTTGTTCAATAGTTAATAAATATTCAGTTTCTAGCATGTTCCAAACACTGTGTTAAGTGCTTTGGATATAAATAAGAAAAAGAAAAACATCTCCTATCCTTAAGAAGCTTATAATCTAATGGAGAAGACAACATATGAAAAAAAGGCAAAAAGTAAGGAGGAGAAGATAGGTAGTTCAGGGCCATATGGGGTGGAGAATTTCAAAGAAGTGCAAAATGAATGCATCCAGATGGAAAATAAAGGTATTTCCAGTAAAATGTTTATCCTGTCACCTGTCCTTGAATGGTAGAGCTTAGGGTTTCATACTTAAATTAGAAGAACTGATGAAGTATGAGTAACAACCCTGATTGGATCCTGCATGATATTGAGATTCCCCAATTATGAGTTTACTGGAGGAGAATTCAGAGAAGTCTAACATGAGTGCAGCTGGGTGAGAAGTGAGGTCATGTCTGTTCTTTCCACTTTGGTATTTGGCATGCCTTTCCTGGTTGTATTATGAATGTAAGTTTTATTATTGAACAATAAGTCCTGTAGAGTTGGACTTGTATCTTTATTTCTATCTATATCCCCAGAACTTAGCAAAGTCCATTGGATTTTGTGGATGTTTAAATTGACTTGCTCTTGCTTAGGCAGCAAATTCTATTTCCTGACTCCATGCATTTGTATTGACTGTCCCCATTCCTGCAATACTCCTCTTTTTCACCTCTGATTTAGAGTTCCAATCATTTCTTTCAAGACTGTGGTCAACAATTATCTTCCACAATGCACATTTCCAGACCTTACTATCTAAGAATACCTGTCATTTACAAGATATATATCTTATGTTTTTGGTTAGTTTCATTTTGTCTCCCAAATCATAGAATGTAAAATCTTTAGAAACAAGGACTACACCTCACACACATATACACACAAATAAACACACACACACATGCACGCTTTTCTTCCTTTGTCTTTTTATGTGAGTGTATCCCTAGCTGTTCTAATGGTGCCTTGTACAAAACCACTGCTTAATAGATTGATTGACTAAATTTGTGTTAATAATTTAATTCATTTTTATTCTTTTTTTACACTGACACACTTTAAAGTTTAATCTATGTTGTTTATACTTTTTTATTTATATTTATTTATTTAAGTTTTCAACATTCATTTCCACAAAATTTTGGGTTCCATATTTTCTCCCTATTTCACTCCCCCAACCCAAAAGGCCGAACATTCTAATTGCCCCTATCACCAATCTGCCCTCCCTTTTAACATCCCTCCCTTCCCTCATCCCCATCTTCTCTTTTGTTCTGTAGAGCAAGAAAATTTTCTATACTCCATTACCTGTATTCCTTATTTCCTAGTTGCAAGAACTGTACTCAACAGTTGTTCCTAAAACTTTGAGTTCCAAATTCTCCCCATCCCTCCCTCCCCACCCATCCCCTTTGGGAAGGCAGGCAATTCAATAGAGGCCATATCTGTGTAGTTTTGCAAGTGACTTCCATAATAGTCGTGTTGTGTGAGACTAACTGTATTTCCCTCCCTCTTATTCTGCCCCCCATGGTTTCTATTCTCTCTTTTGATCCTGTCCCTCCTCGAGTGTGGACTTCAAATTGCTCTCTCCATCCATTGCCCTCCCTTCCATCATCCCTCCCACCCTGCTTATCTCCTTCTCCCCCACTTTCCTGTACTGTAAAATAGGTTTTCATACCAAAATGAGTGTGCATTTTATTCTTTCCTTTACTCGAATGTGATGAGAGTAAACTTCATGTTTTGTCTCTCAGCTCTCCTTTTTTCCCTCCACTGCCTCTTCATTTTTTTCTGTTATTTATTTATTTATTTAACTTTTTTCATTCATTTTCACAAAATTTTAGGTTAGAAATTTTCTCCCCTTTTCTCCCCTCCCCCCACCCCAATACACCAAACATTCTAATTTCCCCTATCACCAATCTGCCCTCTTTTCTATCATCAGCTCTCCTTTCTCTTGTCCCCATCTTCTCTTTTGTCCTGTAGGGTCAGATGACTTTCTATTCCCCATTACCTGTATTTCTTATTTCCTAGTAGCAAGAACAATACTCAACAGTTCTTCCTAAAACTTTGAGTTCCAACTTCTCCCCATCCCTCCCTCCCCAACCTTTCCCTTGGAAAGGCAGGCAATTCAATATAGGCCATATCTCTGTAGTTTTGCAAATGACTTCCATAATAGTTGTGCTGTGTAAGACTAACTATATATTCCTCCATCCTATTCTGCCTCCCATTGCTTCTATTCTCTCTTTTGATCCTGTCCCTCACCAAGAGTGTTGATTTCAAATTGCTCCCTCCTCCCATTGCCCTCCCTTCCATCATCGCCCCCACAATGCTTATCCCCTTGTCCCCCACTTTCCTGTATTGTAAAATAGGTTTTCATACTAAAATGAGTGTGCATTTTATTCCTTCCTTTAGTAGAATGTGATGAGAGTAAACTTCATGTTTTTCTCTCAGCTACCCTCTTTTTCCCTCCACTAAAAAGTCTCCTGCCTGCCTCTTCTATGAGAGATAATTTGCCCCATTCCATTTCTCCCTATCTCCTCCCAATACTTTTCTCTCTCACTGCTTAACTTCATTTTTTAAAGATATGATCCCATCCTATTCAATTCACTCTGTGTTCTCTGTCTCTGTGTGTGCGTGCACATGTGAATGTGTGTGTGTGTATGTGTAATTCCACCAACTACCCAGATACTGAAAAGTTTCAAGAGTTACAAATATTGTCTTTCCATGTAGGAATGTAAACAGTTCCACTTTAGTAAGTCCCTTATGACTTCTCTTTACTGTTTACCTTTTCATGCTTCTTTTCATTCTTGTGTTTGAAAGTCAAATTTTCTTTTCAGCTCTGGTCTTTTCATCAAGAATGCTTAAAAGTCCTCAATTTCATTGAAAGAACATTTTTCCTCTGAAGTATTATACTCAGTTTTGCTGGGTAGGTGATTCTTGGTTTTAGTCCTACTTCCTTTGTCTTCTGGAATATCATATTCCATGCCCTTCTACCCCTTAATGTAGAAGCTGCTAGGTCTTGTGTTATCCTGATTGTATTTCTACAATACTTCAATTGTTTCTTTCTAGCTGCTTGCAATATTTTCTCCTTGACCTGGGAATTCTGGAATTTGGCTGCAATGTTCCTAGGAGTTTCTCTTTTTGGATCTCTTTTAGGTGGTGATCGGTGGATTCTTTCAATACTTATTTTGCCCACGGGTTCTAGAATATCAGGGAAGTTTTCCATGATCATTTCATGAAAGATAATGTCTAGGCTCTTTTTTTGATCATGGCTTTCAGATAGTCCCATAATTTTTAAATTGTCTCTCCTGGATTTATTTTCCAGGTTAGTTGTTTTTCCAACGAGATATTTCACATTCTCTTCCATTTTTTCATTCTTTTGGTTTTGTTTTGTGATTTTTTGGTTTCTCAGAAAGTCATTAGCCTCCATCTGTTCCATTCTAATTTGAGGGAACTATTTTCTTCAGTGAGCTTTTGAACCTCCTTTTTCATTTAGCTAATTCTGCTTTTTAAAGCATTCTTCTCCTCATTGGCTTGTTGAACCTCTTTTGCCAATTGAGTGAGCCTATTTTTCAAGGTGTTATTTCCTTCAGCATTTTTTTGGTTCTCCTTTAGCAAGGTGTTGACCTGCTTTTCATGCTTTTCTTGCATCTCTCTTATTTCATTTCCTGGTTTTTCCTCCACCTCTCTAACTTGATTTTCAAAATCCTTTTTGAGCTCTTTCATGTCCTGAGCCCATTGAATATGTATTTCTGATGTTTGGGATACAGAGGCCTTGACTTCTATGTCTTTACCTGATGGTATGCATTGCTCTTCCTCATCTGAAGGGATGGGAGGACATATCTGTTCACCAATAAAGTAACCAATTTTCTTATTTTTTTTCCCCTTTTTTGGGCATTTTCCCAACCAGTTACTTATATTTTGGATCCTTTGTCAAGTATTCGGTATACTCAGGGAATCTGTACAATCTCAGTCCCTCCAAGGTGGCCCAATAAAGCATGTATACTGGTCTGGGAGTAGGAAGAGATTTTTGTACCCAGAATCTTAGCAGTTACCTCTGTGAGCTACTGCCTGAGGTCAAAGATATGGGAAGGCCCTTCTCCCTTCCCAGCCGGCTGAAAAATCCCCATCACTGACCTTTGGTGCCTGTGGGCTGAGGGATTTGCAGACCCCCTGCTGCTGGGACTGGGGATTTACTGCTACTGCAACTGGAGATTCTGCTCCCAATGTCTCTTGCTCCTAGAGCCTCACTATGCTGTGCAGTCAAGGCTGGGCTGGGCTCCATGTCCAGTGCAACAGACGTTTCCCATGGTCCTTTCAGATTACCCCGTGCTGGAAATCTCCTCCACTCTGTCGTTCTCCACTTCTGCTGCTCCAAAATTTGTTGAGAGTACCTCTCTAACGGTATTTTATGGGCTGTGTGGGGAGAGCCTGCCTTTGTGTGTCTTTCTACTCTGCCATCTTGACTCTGCCCCTCAATTGATTTGTATTCTTTCCACATATTAGACAGGATTAATTTTGCATGATGGTTATCAAATGCTCTTTGAGGTTTTATAACTTTCTGAATATGTGATATTTTCTTACTATTACTTAATGACTATCCCACAGATTGCTTTTATTTACTGATATGCACACACTGAAATCAGAGCATGTGTCTGCTAAATGTTTAAGTGTGCATGTCACTCTATATGCCTGAGATAGAAAGTATTCCAGCAAACTTCATGTAAATGATCCATTAATGTAAGGAAATTATATAACTGCCAGAAAGCCATGTTTAAAATGATCCTTCAAGGTCTTGTTTACATGCCTTCGAATTCCAAGTGTTATAGACAATTTGTCAGTCTGTCTCCTCTTTTTCAGTAAAGTCAGTCCTTTCTTCCCTCAAATATCCCTACAGTGTTTTGTGTAAATGAACAATAACCCTTACCATGGGTTAGTTGAAACAAGTGAAGGAACTTGAAAAAAATAAAAGTCAGAATTAGAATATGATCTAGGTCCTGTAAATCTAAATCCAATACTATTTTCCTGCTGCCTCTCTATCATTTTTTATTGTTATGAATGTAAGCTCTGCCATTAAAATGACAGTTACTTCAGAGAAGGGAGTGTTCCTTTCTGTTTTGTTTTGTTTTTGTTTTTGTTTTCTTGGAAAGACAGTCATGCCTACTGCTAGCCCATCAAGGATCCCAAAGTGAGAGAACCAGATGCACTGTTCACCAATATAATTACACATACAGACCATTGAAAAGAGCTTTTGGGAGTATTTAATTTAATTTGTAGATATTTTAATCCAACAATTACAGTGTAACATATTCAGTGAAAATTGTTGTGATTTTTTTTCAGAAGGAAGGATTGGAGTTATAGAAACCAACTCAGCTTCTTGTATTTCATGACATTTTCATCTTTGTATTACGTACCATTGGGATAGAGGCCTCCCCCATACGGAATGTAAACTCTACAACTTGAATTCACATTTAAAGTCCTCTTTCTTGAAATGTAATTTACTTAAATGGGCACAGCATCTTGCCCTAACCTATTAGCTACTTCAATTTTCTGTGATCTTGAAATGTCCTAACATAATTTTCTAGCTCTCCACAAGTCTAGTTCTCATCTATGCCTTCTGCATTATCTGCAATGACCTTTATGTGAATTGCACAGGACATGTAAACACTCTTTGGTCTGTTGCTTATGTTTAATGTAAATTGCATCTCTGTTGGGTTAATGAAAATATTTTTATCTTCATTTGGCCCACAGATAGAAAAACACTAGAAGTAAAGAAGACAAGGAAAGCAAGAGAGAAACTGTGTCATAGAGCAAAGAGTAAGGCAATAGCCATCAGGAAACTTTGGACCTATTTCTATCTCTGTCCTTCATTTTAGTAATTATGTTAAAGTCACAACTTCAATGCAATAAATATAATATAAATGAATAATAAATATATTATTATAAATATAATACAATAAATATAATAAATTTTTACTACTCTCTGCAAGCTACTATGATAGGCTCAGGCCATGAAAGGAGAAAAAAATGAATACACCAGTCCTCAAGAGGCAGAGTATGTATATAGATAAGTGTAATGCCAGATAATTTAAGAGGCAAGGATGGTAATTGAATGCATTATTGCAAATAAGGGACAGGTCAACAAATGCATGGAGGTAGGAACAGGAAGATTCAGTTTGGGAGTACCTTGTAGTTCAGTTTGGCTGAATGCTAGCCTATTGGAAGACTGATCAGGTGATCAATGATCAGTTAACGCTTCCTAGTGTAATTGAAGAAGTTACAAAATGTAATAGAAAGAAATCGTATAATGGCATATCCCTCTTTCAGACTTTTACTATTTACACGCACAAGATGAAATGATGTCTCCCCTTTCATACCTTGATTGAACTATTGGCACATTAAGTAGCTAAAAGGATTGGCAAAATGGGCTATTCCTAGGAACTTTCACTCAGACCAGTCATTGACATGGTTATACTAGATGGATTAAGGTAAAATCAGAGAGTGTATTGTTCTAGAAATTTGATTAAAATTAAGTTGTTGGCAAGAAGAGGGAAAGAACATTTGTGGAAGTGTCATCATAAGAACAACAAACTCTTTTCCTTCATCAACCTTGGATATAGTCTTCCATAAACACATGCTACAAAATGAGAGGAGTGGATGCCCGTAAACTTCATAAGTGAAGAATCACCCAATCATTTGCTTTTGGACTCAGTGTGATCAGGGAATGTACCAGGTGGGGCAAAACAGATAACAGAAAGTCCATAGCATTTTCAATGTCACCTATCATTCTTGTTGAATTTTGTTTTTCAATTTTAGATCTATGATCTTTTACTGTTTGACTGAAACAGATTCTGACTCTACTAAATCTTAGTGCAATGTACCACTATGCCGTCTTTAGGAAGATCCATCACGCTGAATCTGGCTAAGAGGCTATAATTCACCTCCCAGTTTGTGAGGCCGGCTTCTCTTGAAAAACAGGGGCCCAAGGTGCCAAATATTCTTTCCTCCTGCCTTTGCTGTAAAACAATAATGTACAAAGGGTGGGGAGGAAGATACTGAGAGCCCTTCCCCCACCCCTTCTACAATACTCTGCAAGGCATCAAAGGGGGAAAAAAGCAAAGAAAAAATCTAAAAAGTCAAGTCCTTGCCGCATGCCTATTATTATTTTTGTCAGAATCATTATAATTATTATTAACTGTCTAAGCCACAATAATAACCAAGTCTTATGATTTTTGCCTCCTTAACCTCTGCCTTATCCATTCTCTTCTATTCTCATGAATACTTTATGTCATACACTTTTCATCAGGCATCTGGACGTGAGTAAGTGTCTCTTAATCATCTAGGGACTTCCATCTTTTTCCTCCTCTCCAATCTATTCTCCATATAGCTGCCAGAATAAAATTCCTATAAAACATGCCTAACCATGTTACCTCATGTGCTTAAGAATCTTCAAACATCCTATTGGCTGTAAAATAAGGCATAAATATTTTAGCTTGGCATTTAATATCTTATTCCGGTCTACCTTTCCAGGGCTACTAAACATCTCTCCCCTTTGTAAATCTTCTATTCCATATAAACTGGGCTAGTGGGCAACTCTTTTCTCCCCATCTTTGCACTGTTTTCTCCATAGAGTGTCTTCA
The DNA here is from genome assembly GCA_023548195.1 of Bettongia penicillata ogilbyi. Classification (NCBI taxonomy): domain Eukaryota; kingdom Metazoa; phylum Chordata; class Mammalia; order Diprotodontia; family Potoroidae; genus Bettongia; species Bettongia penicillata. The sequence continues at coordinate 1,578,666 of JAJHZJ010000787.1, forward strand.
CTCTCCTAAAAATTACATCTTGGCATCCTTATGTTCCTTCAAGTTTCAACTCATGAACCATATGCTAAGGCAGGGTTCTTAATCTGGAGGTCATGAACTTGAAATTAACTATCGATAGATAACTTTAACTATAACATTGGTTTTTTTGTCATCCTATGTATTTCTATTTGTTTTCATACATTTAAAATGTTATTCTGAGGAAGGGTCCATGGCTTTACCAGACTATATGTGTGTGTGTGTGTATACACACACACACACACACACACACACACACATATATATATATATATATATATATATATATATATATATATATATATATATATATATATATACACACACATTGATTTTTTGGATTAGATATAGTTCACGAGAAATATCAAAATATATAGACTTCTTTTTTCTTGGCTTTAGGTATATACATTAATTAAAATTATAGTATGGGGCACTCACTTGTCCATATCCATACAAATAACAGTTTTCAGAGACAGGACTTGAACCCAGACCTTTCTGCATCTTAATTTATCACCTATCTGTCAAGGTATGTTTCAAATGTTTCATCACTGGTCTTCAGAATCACTGACAAAAATTGCATTGATCACAGCTCTCATAACTTTCAAAGTTATTTGTCCTTACAGTGCTGTTATATTATAGGTTGCTTTCTTGCTTCTACACATTTTCTCTTTCCTCAGTTTAATAAAGTTTTGAAAATATTTCATTTTTTATAATACTGAGGCTATAATATAAATTACTCTACTTCTGCTCATACATATGTGAAAATATATTCATTCTTCTTTTAGTTTAAGGTTTTCTTCACATCATAAAAAGAAGTGCTATAAATATTTTTGTAAATATAGTACTACTTTTCTTTCTTTTATCTTTTTTTCCCTACCTAGTGGTACAGGTGGATCAAAGAGAGTGTATTGTCAAGTATATTTCTTTGAGCACCTATTACCATGACTATATAGACATAACACTCTATATATGTATATGCCTATATATATTCACATAACCATTATCTTTGTACTTGATTATCAAAGTTCTGTTCTGCTGAGGTATAATAATTTTTGGGCTGAGAATTCTCTAATTATGATAATTGTACTGAACAGTAAATTCTCTAAGAGAAAGTGCAAATATGTTCATGGTCTTTCTGCCTTTTCAGTCCCTCATGACTCCCCTCTGTCATATTTGTAATCCTAGACTGAAGCCCTTTGTCCTTATTCCTTAATGCTACTTCTGCTACATTTCTGAACCTGTACCCATGAACCCTTCGTGATCCATTTTCAGGAAATAAAAAGACAGGTTGAGACATATTCTTTTCATTTGTTATCAGAAAGGTTCTACCCCTTTGCAAAAGGTCAGAGGTGCCCTATCTAGTGTCTGATTGCTTTAGAAAATGAGGTTTCCTGCAATTATATGTTCCTTTCATTTTAGGAGCTGTATTTCAAAGAAAGCCTTGTTTTTGTTGTCAATCACTCTTTAAAAAAAGAGCATGGTCTCATTATGAGAATTCAGTGGCTGTTGTAATCATTAGATATTAGGGGATGCAGCATATCAAGGAAGAAATGAGTGAATGATGGATAAAGGGACTGACGCTCAGTATGCTTAAGAGCTGGTTGACTCTAAAGAAATAGCGGCCTCTGAAATTGACAGAATACTAGCAACGAAGGAATAAGCTATCACATGCAGACAAATTAAAAGAGAAACCAAATTCCCAATCCCTCTACATTTTATGAAATAGGATTATAGGAAAGATTAAAAAAGATAAATTAAGTGGGGGCACTACAGGACACATATGAGGAGACCAAACCAGGCCTCTATGAAAAGCATAAAAAAAAGAATTTACCATACCCCAATCACAACCACATCATTTGAGCCTATCTCTTCTGACTTGGTGTCACTTGGGTAATATATTAATAAGAAAAGGGTAATCTTATAAACACTTGAATAGCTGAGGATATTTATACTTAGAGAAGCATTATTTTTTTAATCTACTTTCATTCTAAGGCAAATAATCATCACAGAAATTGAAACAAATTAATCCTAATTTTCCATCTTTTGGGGAGGCATCTATTATTTCATGGGTACAGGTAAATCTAGGTAAAGAAATACTTTAAAAAATGTAGGTTAAAATTTGATCTATAACAAAATCTTAAAAATTTAAATAGACCCCTAAGAACTTGAGTGATTTGCTGATATTCTAATGAGGAAGACAAAGGCAGTAACTATATAGAGGAAGAAAGAACTAGCAGATTTGGATTTTTCTTCTAGCAGACTCTAAAGGGAGTTCTTCTGAGCTCTGTCGTTATGTATATGAATAGGTCACTGCAGTGAAATAAAGAAGATTGTGGGCCCAGGAAGTATTAATACAAGGATATAATATTCTAGGACAAAAGTTGGTGCTCTCTTTTATCATAGATTTTTTTTCAGGTGGTTCATCCAACTCTTAAATGGAAAAGATTAGATATATTACACATCCTAACAGCAAAAGCCTCCTACTCATCTTTCCCTGTCCTATCAAACACCAGCTGCCTACTATCTGCCACCACTAGCCCTATTTCCCTGCTAGAAACCACAAACCATCACAGTAGCTCTACCTCCTCAGTGACCACAACTACTGAAGACCCGGAAAAGGAAGATGTAAACAATGATAACCTTGACCTTGACATATTTCAATCTATTTAAGAGGCATTACCTCCTATCATCCCGCTACCCAAATGGAAATAAGATTAAAGACAATGCCCTAGCATTTATTTTGCAGGTCATTCTAACTCTAGCTGGCCTTTCCATGTGAGTTTCAAGTGGAATTCCTCTCTGTGTTGTTTCTCTCTTTTTGAATGTGAGCTACTAGAGATCATGGATTGTCTTGCTTTTCTATTTCTATACCTATCACTTAGCCCAGTGCTCTGCACAGAGTAAGCACTTAATGTAGGCTTTACATTGACGCTGTCAGTCAAAATACTCTATTCTTCCAAAAAGCAATACTTTTAAGTTTTGTCCCAAAATTCTTAGGTTTATTCTGGATGGATTCAGTTTTTATCCACAAATCTGTCACCACTAGCTCTTTTTATTTTAATAGGCTTTGTGAGAGCCATTACACTCTACATCTGAGTAACTTTTTTGCCTAGTAGGACACATATATTTCTACAAAACGCTAATAAAACATTTTGTGAAAATATTCAAAATCCATTTGAAATACAAAAAAATATTCAAGCCTCTAAACCTCAGGTTGTTTTATGAAATGCCTTCAACAGTATTTTATTGAGCCTCTTTGGGGAAAAAATATAGCCATTATAAAATTGCCTCTAATCGTATTCCTTTGAGACTTGAAAAGGAAAGTTATAATGGGCATTTAATCATTTCAGTGTGTTGTATCTGTCCAACATTGGGATGTCCAGATTCTATTTTATTGTCATAAGTGTTTTTCTCACTCCATAAGAAGCAGGCGTTATTAATCCCTTCCTCTGCATGTGTTTGACTTTGTCAAATTGATTGAAAAGTCAATACAAGGTATATTCTTTAAGGAATGGAATTTCACCGTACCTATGACATAGGTATACATGTGGTTCTATCAGTGTAGGAAACTCCTTCCATGAAGGGGGATAACTTCTTAAATTTGCAGTCTTAGAAACTTGACTGAGCAGCTGTGAACTAAAATCACTTGTTCATGGACACAGAGATGCTACATATTAGATGCAGAGCTTGGACTTAGGGTAGTCAGTCAGTCAAGAAGCATTTATTAAGTACCTACTACATGCCAAACATTGTTCTTTGCACTGAGTATATAAAGAACGGCAAAGGACAGCCCCTGCCTTTGAGGAGCTCGCAATCCAATGACTGTGAGATCTTTCTGCATCCCAGCTGGTCCATCTCTATACTCAGCATTGTCTTGATGTCTCCAATCCTGTCCAGGACAGAGTGCATAACAAGTGAAAACAAGTCAAGTTTGTGTATTGGAGATTCTTTCAAATAAGGGAAAATAGGAAATAATTGAAATTTCATATTCAACATATTCAGACAGAGAGATTGGTGGAATATCTTAGTGATGCAGCCAAAGATATATTCATTTTGGAGGCAAATGATGAGGATTCCTTGTAACTATTTATGATAATTACATTAACAAATGAAGAATGAGTTGGTACAGGATATTGAATGGGGGTCAATTAAGACTCTTTACCTGATCTTTCTTGGGACATAATCCAGGTGCCACTTAATCAAAGTATAACTATCTTAATTGTAAATAATCTAGAATGGATTCTGGGTAGGTTACTAGAGTGAGCAAATCCACCATGGATTTTGGTAATGATTTAGAAATATATGTGGAAAAGGAGAAATAGGGAAATGCATATGAATCTTTGAATCTGAGCCTTGGGTCCCATTTCTGGTAGTAAAAGCACAAAGGTGTAAAAAAGGTAACTGTATAGAGGGGTGTGGAAATATGACATTATGGAAAGAGTTGTATTTTTAAAGGTTACAGAGCTCTTAAATGCTCTAGAATGCTCAGAATCTGTTATGTGTGTTTCAAAATAGAATTATTCATAGTACTGTTGCTGGAAGGTGAATTGCAAAATGTAAAAACCTATGGAAGAAAATTGTAGAAAGAGCAGAAAATTCTTTACTTAGAGTCTCCTTTTCCTCCATATATGATAGAAGTCTTTGGTGCCTGGAGAAATATGGGGTAGGAGGCTCAAGATAAGGAGAAAGGTTACTAGGAATAAGATTCCAACATTTTGTGTTGTGCATTCATTGAAGGATGCAACTAATATTTGATGTGATTCAACACATAATGTAAACAGGATTGAAACATTATGTATTTAGAGTTGGAAGTTGTCTCAGAAATCATCTATTGCAACTTCTTCATTTTACTAAAGTGAGGATGTCATTTATATGTCAATTATAATGAATACGACTAAGAAGATATTAGAGTCCCCATGTATCTATCAGTTGAGAAACAGTTTTTTTTTTCATTTTGTTATATAAGCAATCAAATCTGTACATTAGGTATGTACATTTCCTAGACATTTCTATTGAATCAATCAACTTGGAATAAACTAAATGCTAACAATCTAATTAATCAGGGGTGGAAGGTGCAAAATGCTTTCAACCATTAGATGAAATGAGCTGATGCTATGCAAGTGAAATGCTTTAAGATTAAAATAATTAGACTTTCCTATGAGTCTCAGTATTAAGAAAAGCCTATCCTAGCAGAAAGATTCCAACTGTACTTTGTGTCAAGATGTGAGAGTGCTTTGACAAGATGAACTTTTTCCCCCTGTACCAGAAAGTAGAAACAGAGTTGGTGGGAGTGAGTCCAGGGTAGGTGACACACTCCACCCTCTCTGACATTAACTGACCATAGTATCAGAAAGACTGAACTAGTAACAGACAAGACATTAAGCTAGGAGTTGAGAGAGGAGCAACTGAACATACCAAACAAATGCAACTTTAGGGGACTTTCCTAAGGAGTGCGGGAAGGGAAAATGATTTCTATCTGACAAGAGAAACCATGAGTTCCCCCTTCATAACATGTGCTTGCTTGTCTTGAACCCACTGTCCCTTAGACTTTGTATATAAACGGGACAATATGTACTATGGTTTTAGGGACATAGTTTTTTTACAACTGGCATTACTGTAACACCTCAGCAAATACCCACTTTTAAAAAGATAATTATTAATTGTTTATTTGACTTAGGGAACTAGCAATATAATTTTTAAAGACCATCAAATGAGGTCTTATGAGTGATAGCACTAGTGAGTAAAGTCTAGTAAGCCCAGAGCCAATGTTACATGCAGATGACGATACCAAGGCATAAAGACTTAAAACGACTTGCCCAATATGAAATGAGAAGGGCAATTGGAGGCTGTGTGAGAAAGAGAAACTGAGACAGTGATAGAAAGGAATGGAATGGAGAAAGAAATAGAGCATTAACCTAGGAGTTAGCAAGATTTTTCATCGCTAGTCTCTAACCCATACTAAGTAGGTGATCATGAATTAGCTACTTTCCTCCCAATGTTTCAGGGAAATCTCTAGAACTTGAATTAGAGATGGGTTGTCATTCTATGTGGAGGAAAAGAAGTTTTTGCATTATGAGTTCTCCATGCATATGTAGATATCTATCTAAGATCTTCTCTCCTCCTCTTAAACTCTACAGTTCCTTACATCTTTTCAAGTGTTTTTTTTTTATCTTCATTGGTTGCATCATCATCATCATCATTTGCATTATTTTTTTTGGTAGCATTGTTTTCCTTATAAGTTTCCATCTTATAATTGCTTAATCTCTTGAAAACAATTTTGATAAAACCTTTTTCTCCTATTGCACTGGTTTCAGCTATGAATTTTCTTTTTTTCTTTAAAACAGTTACAGTGCCTGTGAACTATGTCACTGTTTTTGGAATACATTTAATTAAACTTGGGGCATAAAATAACACATAATTCCCAGTAGAATTTCAGGTGGTATGTTACATTAGGTGCATGATGAACATCTACTTGTGCCCAAACAGATAACACTTAGTAAATACAGTAAAATGAAATCAGCAGCCATGAATGTATCCTTTTATATGCATTATAAGAGAAAAAGTAAATGATCCCTCACTTGGGAAAATATGTTTTAGTATTTACACACACACACATACACACACATACATACACATATGTGTATATATACATATGTGTGTATGGATATATACATATATAGGTATGTATATATATATATAATGATACATAACGTATTTCCATCTTAATTTGTATTATGTAGAATCACAGATGCCTGGGAAGGAGGGGACTTTAGAAATCACTTCATCCATCCATCTCATTTGACAGATAAGGAAACTGAGGACCAAATAGGTGAATGCCAGCAGTAATAGAACTTCCTTCAATATTTCAATATTGCCTCGTTTCATCAATGATTGCAGCCTGAACTGTAACCCCTTTATTTCTTAAGCGATGGTCTTACAAAGTTGCAGTGGCTAGGAAATTCATTATTGTGTGTGTGTGTGTGTGTGTGTGTGTGTCCTGTTGATGAGCTTCTTTAGATATACCTTCATTTGTCCTTGGGTGACAGATATAGATTCTCATGACTGCACCCATATTTGAAGACTTCACAACTTGGTAATTCTAAAACAAAAATTGCAGAAGTATGTCTTTCCTTGCCCCAAAAGAAAAAAAAAAAAAAGAAAAATAACACTTTGGTCTTGCACCACATGCCAATATAAAAAAAATGAAATACAAGAATTAAACTTCTCTGTGACCTCAGAAATCAATATTAGAAACAATGGGTAGAAGTTACAGGGAAACATATTTAGTTCAATAGAAGGTAATACTTTGAAACAATTCAACAATCCGCAGTTAGAATGAACAGCTTCATGGAATAGTGATTCCCTTAGAACTCAAAGTCTTACTACAGAGACTGGAAACCAGTTTTGGGAATGTTATTATATTTTTGTGAGGCAATTGAGGGGTTACTTGACTTACCTAAGGTCACACAACTAGTAAGAGTCAAGTGTTTGTGGTCAGATTTGAACTCATGTTCTCTTGAGTCCCAGGCCAATGCTCTACATAGTGTATCACTTACCTGCCCCAAGGTCACTATTATTGATATTCATTTCGGACTATATGACTCCTAAAAATTTCTTTTTACTTGAAATTTTGCAGTTCTCTGAGGAACATAACCATTAGGCCAAAGATAGTCAACAGAGGATCCATCCCCATAAGATGATATTCATCAATGGTTCTTTTATCCTCAGTAGGGTGTGCCCATAATGAAATACCTCTATCATATATAGAACTTACTGTATTTTGGTGGAAGTTGTAAGATTCTATGATATTTTTTGCATATCTTATTCCTTTCTTCTCTAAGAAATTCCAAGGGATGAACAATTGTCATACATCATTTCTATATCATGCCTGTTTATTGAAGGAAAATGATTTTTTAAGTGAAAACTTTCCTCAGAATTGAAATAAAAAATATAGTGAAGAAAGTGAATGATGTGAAGCTTTATCTATAATTATTTATTCTTCTTGTCAGAGTAATTTTCTTGTCACTTCCTTGATCTTACTTGCCAATCTAGTTATTAGAAAGTCCTAAACAAGTAATCCTAGCTCAAAGGACAAGGAGTTGAGTAGACAGATGAGGAATGCCAAAAAGTTGTTCATGACATGTCTATCTCTTTTCACTGCTCATGTTGTTAGCATTCAACATGCCCTTACCACATGGATTCCCATCATATGACATTGCTGGGTAAGCTAATTTTAACCTCCATAAATACCAAGAGACTGAAAATACTGCCAGGCAATGCAGATGTTACAGCTGCAGCTATAGTTGACCTTTAAGTAATAACAATGTGACCTTTTGCTTTAGTAGACATTGACAATATTAAAGTCCTGTCCCAGTTAGTCAGTAAATGTGAATTATTAAAGTCCCATATAATAACCAGGTCAGCTGTGTTCATCAGAGCATTTTTAATGCTATCATACAGAACTGGAAATTACTTAAATTTGATTTGATGGCCCTGAATGACAAGAAGCATAAATGGTAATCTTTTTTAAAGGTTTCTCAACTATAACATGAATAACTTCATTAAGTCCCAAGTTGCTAGGCATGTTAAAATTTTCAAAGCTGATTGAGCTGCTTCTATCACCACTTAGTAGAAAGTCGAGTAGTTTGTGACACCTTCACAACAAGGATGTCACACCAGATTGGCCTTCTCTCCAGTCAGTTGACCATACACTGGGCAGCTGACCAAGATGTTAATTGACATCTGTAAGTACAGAGGCTTTGGGAAACCCAACCAGCAAACTAAGAAGATTTACACACGGATCCTACTGTATTAAGAAGGCAAAGATTCAGCTCTCACATATTCATCTTATTTGTCATGCTTTTGATTCTTCAGTTTGTCACAGGAAAGCTAACCTGGCAGAGCACCCTTTTAGTATTGAGAGAATTAAAAATAATTTTAATCTTTTATCTTCTCAAATGACTACTTGTGTTAATGGTCTATTTAGGTGGGCCATACTCTGCCATGCCAGGTAGAAACTAGCAAGGAAAATATGGTGGTGGACTTGAAAAAAATCTATATTTAAGTAAGGAGCAAATAATAATAACAATACCAATATTAATATGGTATTTTAGGATTTGTAAATTGTTTTACATATATTGTCTCATTTAATTTATATAATTCCCCTGTGAGATAAGTGTTATTATTACTTATACTTAACAGAAGTTAACTGAGGTCAAGAGGTTAAATGATTTTCCCAAGATCATGTACCTAATAAATGTTCAAGGAAAAATTGAAGTCCAAGATTCAAGGGCAGAATTACATCCACCAAAAAGTCTAGCTCAGAGACATGTGTAAAAAACATAAACATGATTGTGAGACCTCTATGTTTTCCATGAACTGCTTTCTTACATTTTTCATAACCTGAATCAAAAGAATCATGAGATTGTAGCACAACAGAATCACAGACTGTAAGGAAGCAAATTAAGCAGAATCAGACCATAAATTCTATTATAAGGTGAGGGCATTGTTACGGTATAAAATTGAAATTTTTTTATTATTTTAAGTTAAATTTTTCTTGTGCAAATAAAACCTGTATAACCAAAAATAGAAGGAATGCAGAGAATTGACAAAACAAACCAACAAAAAGAAATATTTCACAGATAATCCCTCAGATAGAATGTGATTGATTTGGAATGTTACTGTGGTGTAGGGAATGATGAGCTGGGCGATTTAGAAAAATGTGCACTTGGACTTAGAAAGGAAGAATCTGCCAACCTTCAGAGAAACAGATGACAGGTGGAAAGCATAGTATAGTCTTACACATATGTATATAAGTGTAGATGTATGGATATGTGATGCTTGTAGATATCTGTGTTTGTGTGTGTGTGTGTGTGTGTCCAAACTTAATTGTAGCCTTCTTTAGAGTAAGGGGAGGGAGTGCAAAAGTAAAGTAAAAGTGCACAGAGAGCAAAAGAAAATTAACTGGAAAGCAAAGAAAAAAAGAAAAACTGTGCAGCTTTGAAAAAGTACACTATGCTATGGAAATGTGTTTCATTCCATAAATAAAAAATAAAATAAATGAAATATGAAAAAATAATAGATGCAGCCTCTGAGCTTTATTCTAACATAAGGGTGATCTAACATAGGGATGCTTCATCAATCAGTTGTAGAATCAACACAATTCATACCCAATTATGGAGTAACAATAAATAATTAAGGGCTAATCAAATTAAGGGATTATTTTTTTCTTTCCTCTTGAAGGTTACCATATTAAATTATTCTACAAAAATTTATTAAGTGCCCACCTTGTGCTCCGAGTTTAGAATGAAAGTTCAAAGAATGAAACAAAATGCAGCTCAAAAGAGAGTACATTCTAATAATGGAGATTATGTATATTTAAGTATTCATATCACAAATATAAATGAGATAAACACAAATAAACAAATGCAAGAGAGTTGAATAGAATGGGTCTCATCACTTCCTGGACAATAAAGGGAGAAAAAATGGAAGTGGTGTCAGATTTTATATTCCTGGGCTCAAATATCACTGCAGATGGTAACTGCAGCCATGAAATTAAGAGACACTTGCTCTTTGGAAAGAAAGCTATGACAAATCTGGACAGCATACTAAAAAGCAGAGCTATCACCTTGCTGATCAAGTTTTGTATAGTTAAAGACAGGGTTTTTCCAGAGATTTCTGAGAGTCTCTTTGACAGCAAATATATCAAATCAGTCAATAATTTTTAAAACAATTTTTTATATTTCCCTAATTATATTAAAAAACAACCATTTTATTTATTTTTAAAAATATTTATTTATTTATTTAACTTTTTACATTCGTTTTCACAAAATTTTGGGTTCCAAATTTTCTCCCCTTTTATCCCCTCCCACCACCCCAATACCCCAAGCAATCTAATTTTTCCTATCTCCAATCTGCCCTCTCTTCTGTCATCCCTCCCTTCTCTTGTCCCCATCTTCTCTTTTCTCCTGTAGGGCCAGATGACTTTCTATTCCTCATTAACTGTATGTCTTCTTTCCTAGTAGCAACAACAATACTAAACAGTTGCAACTGAACAGTTGCCTCTGCCTCTGCAGCTTCCTCCCGAGGGGGCCCGAGCCACGGAGACACCCCGCTCCCCTCAAGGTCAGCCCAGGCGTGTCTCTCACTGACCTGTAGAGTCTGTGGGCGGAGGGACCTTCCAGGCCGCTGGAGGTTCCGTCCCTGAAGCCTGCTCGGATCAGCTTCTCTGGGGCCACGGCTGGGTGGGGTCCGCTTTCTGGGGCGCTAGGGACCCTGGGGACGTCTCTCCAGGGCTCTCTGGAACGGAAATCTCTTCCACTATGTTTCTGCACACCCTGCAGTGATCTGTTCCTCACATTTTTTAAAAAAACAACCATTTTAAAAAAAGTTTGATATCCAAATTCCATTCATCCCTTTTCTCCACCCTCTCTGAGATAGTAAGCAATCTGATATATGTTATATATATCCAATCATGTAAAATATTTCCACATTAGTTGTTTTGTTTAAGAAAATATGAGAGAGAGAGAAGAAAGGAGGAAAGGAAGGAAGGAAGGAAGGAAGGAAGGAAGGAAGGAAGGAAGGAAGGAAGGAAGGAAGGAAGGAAGGAAGGAAGGAAGGAAGAAGGAAAGAGAAAGAAAATGAAAGTATGCTTCAGTCTGTATTCAGATGATGTCAATTCTTTCTCTAAAGATGAATATCACTTTTCATCAAGAGTCCTTTGGTCTTGTCTTAAATAGTTGTATTATGGATAAGTCATTCACAGTTTTTGTGATAAAGCTTGCTGATACTGTGTACAGTGTTCTGGTTCTCATTTGTATCAGTTCAAGTAAGTTTTCATTTATTTTTCTGAAATCATCTTGCTTGTCACTTCTTATAGTACGTTAATATTCATTACAATCATAGCTTGTTCATCCATTCCCCATTTGATGGGTATCCCCTCAATTTCTATTTCTTAACTGCCATGATAAAGAGCATCTATGAATATTTTTAGTACAAAGAGGTTCTCTTCCCCACCCTTTTTATCTCTTTGAGACATATAGCTGGTAATAGTATTGCTGGATCAGCAGGAAAACACAATTTCATAGCCCTTTGAGCATAGTTGCAAATTGCTCTCAGAATGATCGGACAAATCAGTCAATATTTAAGGAAACTGATTCAGGTTGCTCATTGGAAGATCAACTACTAAAGCCCTAAATACTTTGGCCGTATGATAAGAAGATGGGGTTCATTGGAAAAGACATTAGGAAAGACTGAAGGGAAAAGGAAAAAGGGCACGTCAGAGGATGAAATGTATAGGAAGTGCCATGGAAGCAACGAACATCAACTTGGATGGACTTTGAGAGATAGTGGATAATACAATGGCTTGGACTACCATGATTCATGGGATCTTGAAGACTCAGACATAACTAAACAGCACCAAGTTAAATACAAAGTAGTTTGGATAGGAAGACAATGATGGGGGATTAAGAAAAATTTGATGCTGGAGGTTATACTTAAAGTGTCTAGAGAGGAACATTTTTTGTGGCAGCAGTAAAGAAAGAACATAGAGATTAGAGGATTTTCAAGCATGAAGAACACAGAAAAGGGAAGGAAGAAACACATGGAAAGTCAATGGTTGAAAAAATGAGGAATTGGGGACATCATAATTTGTTTTACTTTGATGGATTTAATCCCCAAATCCCATATAATTCTTTTAAAAAAGGCTTCAGAATGTCTATTCAACATCCGTTTCCCAATTCTCTCTTTAATTTCTTTTCCATGGCTAAATGAATTTTCTTATTCATATTTTCCCCTCCAAAACAATAGAAGATACTTCCCAAAGCCCCTACTATTACTTGAAGATCAATGAAAGCTTAGTGTGGTTATATCTAAGAGGCAATCAAAAAAACTGATTCTTTTACCATGTTTACCTACTGTCTGTCCAGAGTGAGCCTGAATCTGAAGGAACAGACAGTATCTTTTTTTTCAAAGTGACAAAGATCTGTTTGCATAAGATAAATTTAGTGACAAATCTCTCAGTCAGCAAAGTGGGTAATAATTTGTTAGAACTGATATTAGTTATATTTGAGAAAACTTGTGAGAGTTACCAGACAGGATGAGTTATTTTTCAGCATAAAAAAGCATTCAAGACTATTAACATGAGGAAGTACACTTGGAACCTTTCAAGGAAATACTTTTTGAGCTTAAAAAAACTATATTGTCAGGGGAAAATATCACTACATTAAATGACATAGATATTTGATGAAAATTATTTTTACTGAAATCAAAATACCACTTTTAATGCAATTTAATTTACTGGATTTTGCTGTCTGAAAGTCAGAGCAGTGAAAAATATGGCTTAATTTTTGGATTTGTTTCATTTAAGCATTATCCCCCAAAGTATAATGTATTTAATATAAGACTTTCTCCTATATGGCATCCAACAATAATACCCCTCAAGCTTTCCCTTCTTCAATCATTGGGGTGTTTAAAGACTAATCTTCATGGACATGTAGATTCATAATACTAATATATAATTTGAGTTCTATGAAATGTTAAGGTTTTTATTTATCTTATAATTGTCATTCACACAATGAGAAAAATACAATCACTTCCCCTATTTATTACCAAACTTTACCACCAAGGACTTAAAGAGGAAAAAAAAATGTGAAAATCTCAAATTATTGCTTCATTCTAAAAGTATATTTAGAGAAATGGATTTTTTTGCAAGAAGGAAGACTTGTTGCAGACTGAAGAAAGCAGTCCCTGAATAATATCCACAGTGACCATAATTATTTCTAAGCAAATGGAGAATATTTTAGGATATACATTGATCAATTTATTTTTCATCTTCCTACACAGTATACAGACATTAAGAGGTAGCTTGGTCATGGTTAAATTCAAACACCAATCTTGATCCTAGGAATGAAGCGATAAACATAGCTCCTGTGATTTGGTAAAGAGGGAGGGGATTAAAGTGAAACATCATGATATCTCAACTGAGTTTTACACTCCTGCCAGTGATGGAGCTAGACATTCCTTTGCTTAAAATATAATGGTGCAAAGAAAAGCACAAAATACAAGTTTGAGGCTACTAGATCATTTGATTGCCCTCTACATTTTACTGGTAGAATCATTTCCATAGATAATTGCATCAAGAAAAGGAATATTAATACTGCTTTTAGTGGTTAGGAAAATATTAACCAGTGGTAGAAAAAGTAAAGACTCTTAATTATCTTTTAGCTTCCATTGTTTTTTCTGTCCACTCAAAAGAAGAATAGATTTGGGATTTGAATGTCCAGAAGAAAAATAGTTATTAGTGAGATATATACATATTATGTCAATATATACAAGTCACCATAGTGCAGTAGAAAGAGCACTGAATGCAATCATAGAACCCAAGTTCAGTTCACTCACTGGGAAGGGCATTTGTCTGTTATTGGCCTCAGTTTCTTCATCCATAAATTCCAATGAACTATTTCACATTCTCTTCCATTTTTTTCATTCTTTTGGTTTTGTTTTGTGATTTCTTGGTTTCTCAGAAAGTCATTAGCTTCCATCTGTTCCACTCTAATTTTGAGAGAGCTATTTTCTTCAGTGAGCTTTTGAACCTCTTTTTTCCATTTGGGCTAATTCTGCTTTTGAAAGCATTCTTCTCCTCATTGGCTTTTTGAACCTCCTTTGCCAATTGAGTGAGCCTATTTTTCAAGGTGTTATTTTCTTCAGCATTTTTTTGGGTCTCCTTTACCAAGGTATTGACCTGTTTTTCATGCTTCTCTTGCATGTCTCTCATTTCTCTTCCCAGTTTTTCCTCCACCTGTCTAACTTGATTTTCAAAATCCTTTTTGAGCTCTTCCATGGCCTGAGCCCACCAGACATCCACCTCGGATGTCTGGGATACAGAGGCCCCAACCTCCATATCTATCCCTGATGGCAAGCATTGTTCCTCCCCATCGGAAATGAAAGGAGGAAACATCATCTGTTCCCCAAGAAAGTAGCTTTCCATGGTCTTATTTTTCTTCCTTTTTCTGGGCATTTTTCCAGCCAGTTACTTGACTTCTGAGATTCCTCTGCACCCCGACCTAGATCTGCCCAGCTAGTTCTTGGGGTCTGAAATTCAAATGCTGCTCCCCAGCCTCAGGGCTTTCAGTGGCGGGTGTGGCTGCTATTCAATGTGATCTTAAGTTCTGGTGCTTGGGTGGGGGCAGGGCCACCTCCCAGGCTCAGTTCCCTCAGGGGGTTTATGCGGAGACCTTCAGTAATGGAGCGGAGCTCCTGTCTGCTCTGGGAGTCCCGGGCTGCTGCTGCCTCTGCCGCTGCCTCCCAAGGGGGCCTGAGTTATGGAGACACCCTGCTCCCCTCTCAGCCAGCCCAGATGTCTCTCTCACTGTCCTGCAGCGCCTGTGGGCAGAGGGACCTTTGCGGCCGCCAGAGATTCTGTCCCTGCAGCCTGCTCATATCTGCTCTTCTCAGGGCTGCATGGCCAGGGCAATGCAGGGATGGGCTCTGCTGTCCGGAGCGTGATGGACCCCTGGGGACTCCTTTTCAGGGCTCTCTGGAATGGAAATCTCCTCCCCTCTGTTTCTGTGTGGGTTCCACTGTTCCAGAATTTGTGGGGAGTTCTTTTTACAGGAAATTTATGGGCTGTGGGTTCCGGAGCTAGCATACGTGAGTCTTTCTACTCCACCATCTTGACTCCTCCCCCCATTCTCATCCGTAAATTCAGGGAATTAGAAAAAGGTCACCTCTAAAGTCCCTTCCAGCTCTGAATAAGTGCGGCTACATTTGTTTCATTGGATTTAATAGTAATAATAAATAGGAATTCATGCTGGGTGAATGAACAGTATGCTCATGTGCTTAAAGAACTGGTGAATATGTAGCACCAATACAATATCCACAGCACCTATCATGGCCATGACTGTCACCATGTCATACCAAATTGCAAATATCATAGACTCACCACATGGAAAGCAGAACCAAAACATTTATTTGGATACCAGAAAGTCAAATCCATCATAGTAACAAAAATCTATGCACAGTAACAATGCAGAAGACAATACCAGACCCAAGCCTTCTCCCTGCTGGCTTCCCACAAACCAGCTCCATTAAAAAATCACAAGCAGGCTCTCTTAAACAAATCACAACAAGCTCTTTCACTCACACTAGCCAGTTGCCTGCATGCTTCTTAGCTCTGACTGCTCTCAAGACCAACGTCCTCTCAGTTCTGTTCTAGCTCCACTTCCTCCTGTTCCACCAATTCGGCAAAATCCTCCCACCAGAGGCTATGTGTGACTCAGGCTTCCATGTGACCAAGGCAAGTCACATGGGCCTGCTAATGAATATGAAAGATTTCCCATTTAAATTACTATTACATGTGGCCCCAAAATCTCTTATGTTCATTACATGGGTCAGATCAGTGGGGCAACTGGTATCCACAAAACTCTATAATATAAAGAGGATGACACAAAATGAGTCCATGAAGCAACATCTTAGGGTGGGGTTTGAGCACAAGCAAACCCAACATTACCCCCCTCAAACAAATGGGGCCCAAAATCTTGGGGTAAAGGTCAAAAGTTTCTTCTTTCATTGTACTTACTTCTGAAACTGGATGTAGAGCTGCTCCTGACCAAACAAGTCCCATTTGAGAGATCATTTAGCTGGCATCCAGAGTTTGGTCAACTTCAGGTCCAGAAATGGCACATCACATTGGAAAAAGGGTGACATCCAGCTTAAGCAATCAGGCACCTGCAGGTGGAAAGTATTGAGTCAGCAGAAAACAAATTTGACAAACAAAGTGAACAGACAAGAAGCCAAAAAAAGAAACAAGGACACAATCACCAGAAGCAGGGTAGACATAAGGTCAGTCATGCTTCTGGAGTCCAGGAACCCCATCATCATAGCCTCATTCACTATTGTTTATTGTTTTCGAATTTGCAGTCCCAAGGACCATCATTCTGGCTAGAGGTACACCCTCTTTAATCTGAGCTAGATCATGGCCAACCCCCTGCCCCATTCTCCCTGCAAATGTGATGAACCTCAGTATGTTTCCTAATCATCTGGAGAGGCAGCTCCTACCTCCCTGCTCAGTCTAAAATCAAGCCGCTTTCCTCAATACATTGTATATAGTTCATTAGTTGGAATGCCATCTATTCTTCCAAAATCTACCCCTGCTCTCAAAATAGCAGTAAACGATATTTTTCTTGTCACTCTATTCTGACTTTGAATCCAATAGTTATTTATTTTTCTCTCTTGAGGAAATTTATCTTTTTTACTGATTCTCACCATCCAAGGTACCAATGATACTCCTATCCTTTGGGTCAATGGACTCAAAATATCTTCAACTGAACAAAATCCTCAGTTACCTCCTCAAACACTGTGGGGGGCTTCCTGATTATCCTGCTTCCTTCTTAGTACTGGCCCAACCTCAACCTCTTCACTTGTTTCATTCTTCTCCCAAACAACCTCCTGACCTGTATCTAGACCCAAATCAAACCCAGCCTGTGCAAGGGCTGCTCAACTTTTGATAACTATTGTTAACTTTTCTCCGCCTGTGAGACAAACCAACAACAGTTGTTTCTTCCACTCCCTGAAACTCTCCAGCTTCCTCTCCTAAAAGATGATTTGAACACTGTAAGATAAAAAGCATCTCCTGCAAACCAGACAACTCTGTTTCCATCTGAGCCTTCAGCAGCTTGTCTCTGCTTTTACATAAAATTTGATAGCTTGTTAGGGAGACTTAGTGTCTCCTACACACCTCTGCAATTTCTTTCCCTTGTTCCAATATTATTCCCTGCAAAACTCTTTGTAAGTCTCCAGGTTTCCCCTTCTATAGTCTCAGTCCTCAGTTTTCACAAAACCCTGTGCCTTTAACCCATTGTCTTTCTAGAAAGGAATAAAAATCCTCTGACCCTAGGACATTCATTTCTTCCTCTATCTCCTCTGCCTTTTTGTTTCCAAATAGAGGTCTGATATTTTGTGATCTCATCCTGTCACCAATGCAATATTCACAGCACCCTAGGCAGACATGAATATCATGGTTCAATTCTGAGTTGCAAAATCTCACAAACTCTTCATGTAGAAGGCAGAAACAAAACATTTGAGACTCCAGAAAACCAAATCCAGCACAGTAAAGAAAAAAAAAATCTATACCAAATAAAAATACAGAGAAAAATACCAGCCCCAAACCTGGTCCCTGCTGGCTTCCCAAAAACCAGCTGATTAAATAAATCATGAACAGACTCTCTTTCACAAAATCACAAACAAGCTCTTTCATTCACACTGGTCAGCTTCCTGCATCTTTCCTAGCTCTTCCTGCTCTCAAGTCTGACTTCCTCTCAGTTCTGCTCTAGCTCCATCTCTTCCTGTTCTACCCATTCAGCAAACTCTTCCCACCACAAGCTTTGTGTGACTCAGACTCATGTGACTCAGGTTTCCATATGACCCAGACATGTTACATGGGTCTATTAATGAATATGAAAGATTTTCCATTTAAATTACCATTGTAGAATGCCATTGCCGAGTCAGTCAGTGACAATGATATTTGAAAGACTAAGAGAATGAGTTAAATTAAACAGTGGGAATTGTCAAAATTTCCTACATTTGGAAAGCTTGGAATGTCCAAGCAAGAATACAGTGCATTTGACTTCAGTCCCTAATAAAATTCTAAGCTGTCTTCTTAGAGAAATGATTGATGACCATCCAGGAAAGGATAGATTCATCAAGGACAAGTCATGCTACATTAAGCCACCTTTGTTTCTTTCTGATAGTGTTACTAAATTAGTCATTATAAACCAAAAATCAGAGGGACACTGTGGATACTATTTGCTTAGGTTTTTGCAGACACATTGGTAAAATGTCTTATGACATTATGCTACTCTTGTGGAAGAAATGGAGAGGTATGTATAAGACCATAATACCATTAGATAGATTCAGAACTGATTAAAAATATCAAAATGAATTATTAATAATTCAATAAAAGTTTGAAATTGATTCTCCATCAGAGCACATGCAGCACAGCCCAGGAATCATGGAGCACACACAGAGAATCCTAGGAAGCATGTAGCACATCCTGATGTAACAGAAATGGAACCCTGAACAGACTTCAGCAGCACCAGTTCCCAGATTGCTCAACCCACAAACAGCTTCAAAGGCCCATGGGAGGACATCTTCTCCCAGGAGAGGGGAACTTGGTCTGTACCCCCAGCAGGAGTAGCTTCCATTTTTGGAACTTTCCACCTAGAGGCCCTGGGGGAATTGAGCAGCTGATCTGGATCTCAGCCCTGACAAAAAATTCAAAAGTCAAATAACTGGCTGGGAAAATGCCCCCTAAAAGAGAAAAAGAATGACACAATAGAAGGTTGTTTCTTGGTGAGCAGGTATTTTCTTCCATCCTTTTGAATGAGGGAGAATAATTTAGGTCCTCCGAGTAAGACCTAAAAGTCAAGGCTTCTGCAGGCAAAACCTCCAATATAAATACACAATGGTCTCAGACCATGGAAGACCTCAAAAAGGATTTTGAAAATCAAGTAAGAGAGGTGGAGGAAAAATTGGGAAGAAAAATGAGAGCAATACAAGAAAACCATGAAAAGCAAATCAATAGCTTACTAAAGGAGACCCAAAAATCACTGAAGAAATTGACACGTTAAAAAATAGATTAATTCAAATGGCAAAACAGGCCCAAAAAGCCAATGAGGATAAGAATGTTTTAAAGAGAAGAATTATCCAAATGGTAAAGGAGCTTCAAAAGCTCACTTTAAAAATTTTAAAATTTAATTTAAAATTTAGAATTTAATTTTAAAAATTTTAAAATCTCACTTTTAAAAATCTTTAAAAATTAGGATGAAACAGAGGGAAGCTAATAAGTTTATGAGAAACCAAGAAATTATGAAACAAAACTAAAAGAATGAAAAAAAATAGAAGATAATCTGAAATATCTCATTGGAGAAACAATTGACCTGGAAAATGGATCCAGGAGAGACAATTTAAAAATTATGAGACTGCCAGATGCAAAAAAAGAGCCTAGACATCATCTTTCATGAAATTATCAAGGAATACTGCCCTGATATTCTGGAATCAGAGGGTAAAATAAATTTTGAAAGAATCCACCAATCAACTCTTGACAGAGGTCCAAAAAGAGAAACTCCTACAAATATTGTAGCCAAATTCCAGAATTCCCAGGTAAAGGAGAAAATATTGCAAAAAAGTTAGAAAGAAATAATTCAAATATTGTGAAAATGCAATCAGGATAACATAAAATCTGGTAGCTTCTACATTAATCAAAGGGCTTGGAATATGATATTCCAGGAGTCAAAGGAATTATAATTAAAACCAAGAATCACCTACCCAGCAAAATTGAATATAATACTTCAAGGGAATAAACAATCATTCAATGATATAGAGGACTTTCAAGCATTCTTGATAAAAAGACTGGACCTGAAAAGAAAATGTGACTTTCAAACCCAAGAATGAAGGGAAGTATGAAAATGTAAACAGGAATGAGAAATCTTAAGGGATCTGATTATATAATCAAATTAATAAAGTTGAACTGTTTACATTCCTACATGGAAAGATAATATTAATAACTCTTGAAACTTTTCTCAGTATTTGGGTAAGTGGAGGCATTATACACACACACACACGCAGACACAGACACACACACAGATATATATATATATATATATATTATACATATAGATGCATATATATGTACATAGAGCACAGCGTGAGTTGATTAAGAAGGGATGATATTTAAAAAATAAAATTAAGGGATGAGAGAGGAATATATTGGGAGGAGAAAAGGAGAAATGTAATGGAGTAAATTATTTCTCATAAAAGAGGCAAGAATAAGCTTATTCAATAGAGGAGAAAAGGAAGTAGGTGTGAGGGAGAAAGTGAAGCTTACTCTCTTCACATTTGGTTTAAGGAGGGAATAACATGTTTACTCAATTTGGTATGAAAATCTATATTATACTACAGGAAAGTAGAGGAGAAGGGTTCAAGTGGGGTGAGGGGGATGATAGAAGGGAGCGCAAATGGGAGGAGGGAATAATTGAAGTAAACACTTTTGGGGAGGGAGAAGATCAAAAGAGAGAATAAAATAAATGGGGGGGCAGGATAGGATGGAGGGAAATATAATTAGTCTTTTACAACATGACTATTATGGAAGTCGTTTGCAAAACTACAGATATATAGCCTATATTGAATTGTTTGCCTTCTCAGTGCGGATGAGTGGGGAGGGAGGAAAGGAGAAAAGTTGGAGTTCAATGTATCAGGAATGAATGTTGAGAAATGTTTTTGGATACAACTGGGAAATAGGAAATATAGGTAATGGGGTACAGAAATCTATCTTGCCCTACAAGAAAAGAGAGAAGATGGGTATAAAGGAAGGGAGGGATGTGATAAAAGGGAGGCATATTGATGGAAGGTGTAATCAGAATGTAAAACATTTTGGGGTGGGGGAGGGGAGAGATGGGGAGAAAATTTCAAACTCAAAATTTTTTGGAAATGAATGTTGAAAACTAAAAAGTAATAAATAAATATTTAAAATTAAAAAAAAAAAGGAAATTGATTCTCCATGATATGGCCATGAGGGTTCTGTGCTTATCCCTGAGGTATTTATTATTTTCCTCAATGATCTGGATATAAGCATTGTTGCATAGTCATTAAATTTATAAGTAACAAACTTCTGAGAAGGATCCCTTACATACCTTTATATGTTACCTCAAAAGTGACCACTAATCTTGGTTGCCTAGCTAAAATACACCTTCATGCACTATTAGCTCTTTGAACAGAATATATTCTTCCAGATAATATTCATTTTACAAACATTTTCTTTGAGAGGCAAATTATGTGGCACTGGCTTTAAGTTATCAATCCCTTCCTCATTATTTATGTACCAGTTATAACCAAACACACAGTTAGATTTGCAAAATAAGGTGTTTGCACATTTATTTTTTGGTTCCTGATTTCATTTCTACTTTCATTTATAATAAGTATTCGCTTTTTAATGATTGATTATCTTTATTATTACCATTCATATCTATCAGTGAATATAATAAACTCGAAAAATGAATTTCATACATCTTTTCTTGATCCAAGTTGTTAGCATTTTTAAATAATTGTAACTAAAATTAATAGTAGTAGTAACTAATATTTTGCAGTGTAAATATGTTTATCCAATCCTTACAGCTACTCTTCAATGTAGATAATTCAAATATTATTATTCCAATTTATTTGACTGATGGGAAAACTAGGTATTAATGTAGTTAAAGTGATTGAACCAAGGTGAAACATCTAATTACAAGAAGAGCTGGCAATCAAATTACAGTCTTTTGAACACAAACGTTCCCTCCATTTGTGTTATTCTAAACCATACGCATCCATTTTAGTTCTTTAGTTGTCTATGTAAAAAAAAAAAGGCATGAGAATTCTTTAGTGATATTTTATTTACACAAAGGTATATGGTCTCATTTAAGGAAAAAAAATGACCTTATAACATAGGAAAAGTATCATTCTTCCTTGATGAAGCTACTATCTTTTATCTCACCTTTATCTATTACATAAATAACAAAGGGCAATATTAACCACTGCAAAGGATTATCATGTTCTCCTGAAGAAATTAAGATTAGGTTGTATGATGTCTTTTGGCTACCAGGTGACACAAAGGATTGTTTCTGCCAACCTGTATCACAGAAGGTGAAAGGTCA
Source organism: Bettongia penicillata ogilbyi (assembly GCA_023548195.1). Taxonomy (NCBI): domain Eukaryota; kingdom Metazoa; phylum Chordata; class Mammalia; order Diprotodontia; family Potoroidae; genus Bettongia; species Bettongia penicillata. Next base: position 1,601,366 of record JAJHZJ010000787.1, read on the forward strand.
CATTTAAAGTCAAATTTATTGGTATTTGTTTAATTTATTATTTGGGACCAAACTGTAGGATATTTGGCAGCTAAAGCAATAACCATTAAATAAAGATGATGGGGTGCTTGGGTGCATGTTCTTAGGCTCCAATTCTAAAATCACATTTCTTTAAAAATCACATTTCTCCCTAGCCTCAAAATAGTATCTCAGGCAGTTTCTCCCTCAAGCACACAGCCTGCCCTAGAAACAGCCATCGTCTCCCTTCCTGCTATAGTAACCAGCTGCACCTATAGAACTCCTTAGTTTGAACCAGCTGTGTACTGGCTGAACAGGCTGTGTACTAGGTCATAATGACATTTACTACTCACTTACCAATCATATGTATCCTAGACTTAGACATACCTATACCTCCTTACATTAATTTTGTCTAACAAGACATTGACAAGAGAAGTCTGATTTTTCCTGATCAGCCCTGACTTTTGGTTGACTTAGTGATGTTTCAGGCCAAAAACCACACCTCTAGGTAGTCACCTCCTTGGGCAATTTCCCGATGAATTTTGGATAAAATACCTGTACTGTAGATACCAAAAGTGCATGTTCCTTTGAGAACTGACCAATCCTTAACCACTCCCTAATCCCAGCCCTAAACATCTAGCTAGCATATTTGGCACAAGTGATACTATAGAATATCCTGTATTAACTTTTCCTGTAGCACTCTGAGGATGCAGGTTCCCTAAGAACTCTTAACTGCTGAAAAGCATAGTAAATCTTTACCTTGACTTCAACAATGCTGGAGTCTGTTAATTCTTCTCCAGACAACCTGCCTCTGGTACCATGGTCTTTGTGGGGGTCTCACACTCCCTTTCCAACCCTCATCAAAGAGACCTTCACAAAAATATTTAAAATGCTATCATAATTATTCCCTAATATCTTACACTGAGGCCTTATTGTGGACCATATGTTTCTGAATATAGGTGGAAAAGGTCTCAAATACAGTCCCAGAGATGAGGCTGTAGAAGTGTGGAGTATTCTACTTATATTTAGAAAATCTCATCAATCCAAATTTGTCTCCAGGTGAGACATAATTTTACCCACAACAAGTCATAAATCTGTTCTCTTAAAATTTGGATGAAACACAGTGTCCTTTACCCAGCTCTTGAAGCAATTGAGAAGATGTAATTATATTTCTTAAGATGCTCTCAAGTAAAATGGTGACATAGATACAAACTTGTCAGCTTCCCTTTCAGTATGTTTCTCCCTTTTTTACTAGACCCCTCTTTTCTCCTCTAGGAATCCTCTGGCCTTAGGACATCTTCACTTGTTCCCTTCTTGTTCTTAATACAAATCTGTTCCAGGTAGATTTCAGGTTGAAAGGTATCTGATCAATAAATTTCCCCTTAGATAGCAATTGCTAATAATATCAACAATATTACTCCCTCCATGGATTTTTAAATGCCAATAATAAGTCAAGTAAATAAAGCTTTAATAATGGAATTTCTCACAAAAATGAAAAACTAGTAGGAGACAGTTTAAGGATAGATGATTTCTCTAGGGGTTCCTCAAATTCCCTCCAGTAGGTACCCCATCTTTTTTGCCACAGATAATTTTACCTAAGTATAAATTACAAGTCTATCTATATTGAACCAAAATGCAATCTTAGTACAATTCATGTAAATAATAAATCTCCCAGAGAAATTATGCTGAAGTGACAAATAAAAATAAGTTTTGTATATACAACAGAGATAGTACAAATGTTTCAAAGTTATAGCAAATACTCAGCAGATGTATAGAGATAATGACAATAGCTGCTTTAGGAATTGTAATTTTATGGAGAGTATGGGAAACATTCTGATCTGCTTATGTTAAGAAAACTCTTAATATACACTCATCAGGCACATGAATAATAGATTTTTAAGCTGTCTACTAGGAGGCATAACTGCATTCTTTGACAATCCAGCCTTTTCAAACAAATCATTTAGGGTACTATAGTTAAGAGATTTCAGAAGAATAGATTCCTTGGCAGATACCTGACAGTAAGTCAAAAAATGAGTACTTACTATATTACAAATGAAAATCAAATTTGAAACAAAAGAGAGTGGCACACATAACAAAGTATTTGAAGAAAGGAAGGAAAAAAGATAAGGAGAAGAAAGAGAAAAGGAAGGAAATGAAAAGGAAAGAAGAGAGAGAGAGAGAGAGAGAGAGAGAGAGAGAGAAAGACACAGAAAGACAGAGAGACAGAGAGAGAGCGTACTTCTAGAAGGCAAGATGGCAGAGTAAGAAACAAATCACTGTAACGCCCCCATATTCTTCTCCAAACAACCATAAAATAATCCTCCCCCCAACAAATCCTGGAAAAATAGAACCAGTAAAAGGACAGGATGAAACAATCTTTGAGCCCAAGAAACTTGGAAGATTGGCAAGAAAGGTCCATTTTACTCCAATAAAAGGGAATGGCATTAAAAGACATGAAACATCTCAGTAAACAGCAGTAAACCCCACCTCAGCAAATGAGTGGGATATCTGAGATCTCAGTGTGGTGGAGTAGGAAAATGCCAACACTAGGACCCCCAATATACCTTAGCATAACAAGGGGAACTTGAAGATTTCAGTTCTGAGAAGCATCATGTGTTTCAGTATAGCCCCAGGCAAACAGACATCCTCCAGTATGGCAGAAAAGTTGGCCAGACCTCCACATGCTTTGTTGTAGCTTCAGGGAAATTCGAAAGTACCCCACTCAGTCTCAGTACATGTCAGATAGCACCATTAGGACTCTAGTTCAACACGAGCTAAGTTGCCAGACTCGTATGACCTCTAGAAGTACCAACAACCCTACCCCACACCCCCTCAATAAAACACCAGACCTGGGGACCTCAGGGCAACATAAACAAAGAACCAAGTAAACAGTCAGAACATGCACCCTCTAGCACAAGAAGCCTGAGATAGTGCCCCTTCCACTCCAGGAGTAAGGCTCAAATGTAGAGAAAAGTAAAACCCCAGCCCTCCCCCCCAAAAAAGATGAACAGAAAACAACAATAAATAAAAGAATACGACTCTAGAAAGTGATTATAGTGAGAGGGAAGACTAAGACACAAATACAGAAGAGAGAAACAATGTCAAAACATCTATGGGTAAAACTCCGAAGAAAAATGGAAAGTGGTCTCAAGCTGAGAGAGAAATCATGAAATAACTCAAAAAGAAGCTTAGAAATCACATAAGATAGGCAGAAAAAATATGAAAAGAAATGAGTGGTGCAAGAGAATTATGAAAAAAATAGCAGCTTGGAAAACCTCTTACGAAGTAGAATTGATGAAATACAAAAGTACATATAAAAATCTACTCAAGAAAACAATTCCTTAAAGAGTGCAATTGGCCAAATGGAAAAAGAAGGTACAAAAGCTAAATGAGGAAAACAATACCTTTGAATGGGGCAAGGGGAAGCTAATGTCTCCATGATACATTAAGAATTAATCAAACAAGTTCAAAAGAATGAAAAAAAAAGGAAGAAAATATAAAATACATCATGGAAAAAAAAGAGAAGTAAAACAAACAAAAAAATGACCTGTAAAATAAGTCCAGGAGAAATAATATCAGAATCATTGAAATGCATGAAAGCCATAATCAAAAGGAGGATCAGGACAGTATCTTTCAAGAAATTATCAAGGAAAACTCCCTTTGATGGCCAGGCACCAAAGCACAAGATAGGCATTGAAAGAATTCAGTGATCACCTCAGGTAAGAGTTACCAAAATAAAAACTCCAAGGAATAGTATCACCAAATTTTGGAATTATATTTTCAAGGAAAAAAAAATATTACAAATGACCAGAAAGAAATAATTCAAATATTGAGGGGCAACAATCAGGATTACAAAGGGCTTGGGAAAAGCAACATCACAGGATCAGAGGTCATGGAGCATGATATTCTAGAAGGCATAGGAGATAGGACTGTAATGAGGAATCACTTACCTGACAAAATTAAGCATATATCAAGTGGAAGAAGTGTTATTCAGTGAAATAGAAGGATTTCAAGTTTCCTAAGGAGAAAATCATAAGCAAATAAAAGTTTTGACCTCTAATATAAAGATCCAAGAGAAGCATAAACAGGTTAAAAAGTAAAAAGAAAACATAAATGATTCAATGAAACTTAATCATTTATATCCCTACATGGGAATTGCATTTCTTAAAAACAATTGAGAAGATTCTGCAAAGATGGAGGAGTGGGTCAGAAAATTTCAAGTTTCCAAGATTTTCCAGCATAAAAAAGATAAAATAGTGACTCCAGGTGAACATAGAACTGAAAATAATTCAGAGTGGGGACAGAACCAGGGTCCTCTTGGTAGAATCAGAGATGATCTGAAACAAATACCAGGACTAGATTTCCTAGTGAAAAGTAAGTGAAAGTAAACACTTCAAGGTTAGGATTAACCTAACAAGGTTAGGTTAACAATCAGCTGTAAATGGCTTAAACAACAAGATGTAAGCCTTGAGGTTAGCTGATTTGGGAGACTGCCTCAACCTGACCACAGGAAATTTTATCCCCAGGACAGTGAGAGGAGTTGGGTATCTGGTCTGGGGAAGTTCTAGGGCATTTCTGAGGACAAGGAATGCCAGACCAAGCTGTGCTTCGAAGAGAAGTGGAAACGAGAAGGAACCAGTGCAGGTCTGGTGAGTGCAGAAATAGTGGGGCAGGGATGCTGCTGGGTGTGGGCACTTACAGGAGGATGGAGGTCTTGGTTTAAGTTCAAGGTCAGAGGGGAAGCCAGAGGCACCATTCCTCATACCCCAGGGCTAGAGTTGATTATAAAAACTAAATTATTACCAAAAAAATGCACGGTCAAAAGAGAAAGAATCCAACCATAGAGAGCTACCATGGGAACAGAGAAAACTGGAGTTCATCTTCAGAGGAGGATACCGAAACAAAGAAACTCTCTTCCACTCCAAAAAGCAATATCAAGTTGGTCACCTGCACAAAGAGGATTCATTGAGGAACTTAAAAAAAATTAAAAATCAAATAAGAGAAAATGAAGAAAAATCTAAAGATAAAAATAATAATAATGCAAAAAGGAGATTAGGACAAGAAATTCAACCAATTAGCAAAGGAGATCTAGAACCTTAAGGAAGAAAATGACAGTTTGAAAATCAAAATTGGTTAAGGAGAAACCAGCAAATGAAGAAATAAATGAATAAGCAAATAAATCAGAAAGATAGAGAAAAGAATGTGAAACATCTTAAAGAAAAACAACGGATCTAGAGAACAGATCAAAAAGACAAAACATAAGAATAATGGGACTACCTGAAATTTCTGAACAAAAAAGTTAATCTTGATATAATAATACAAGAAATCATTAAAGAAAATTGTCCTGAAGCATTAGAACAAGAGAGGAAAGTAGAAATAGAAAAATATCCACCTACCACCTCCTCAAAGACATCCTACAAGGAAAACTCACAAGTATAAAATAGTCAAATTCCAACACCCTCAAACTAAGGACAAAATTATTATGAGCAACAAGAAAAAATTATATATGATGGTACCACAATAAGAATCACACAAGACCTTGCATTGGCAACTCTAAGTGGGTCTCAGAAAACTATATATTTAGGAGGAAAAAAATGGGCCTCTGGACGAAACTATCATAGCCAGTAAAGCTAAGTATAATTTTGAATGGAAAAAAATAGACATTTGATCAACAGTCAAACTTTCAGGACTCTGTTAAAAACAAACAAACAAAGATACAAAAGAAAACCCTCTGAACTCAGTAGAAGATTTGACGTACAAAAGCCAAGAGAAATGTAAGGTACATATTAATGACCATTACAAGGGACTTAATAAGGATAGAATGTTTACCTTTTATGTATGGAAAATGTAAATCCTGTGTCTAAGATTGTTACTAGTAATTAGGTAGCTTATAAGTAAGATTGGGGTACACCTATGTATGCTGTGACTTTAAAAAGCAAAACTATTGAAGAACAGCTAAAAAAGTGATTGTCATATATATGTATATATATATGTGTGTGTGTATACATATGTGTGTGTATATATATATACATATATATATATATATATATATAAAGAGAGAGAGAGATAGAAAGAAGGGAGGGGGGGGAAGAGAAGAAAGGAAAAATTCTGTTGATTAAAAAGTGTAATTAGCATTCATGGGAGAGAGCTTTCATGGCTTTATTTTATTATATATATATAATATGACATGCAAGAGGAAAAACCAATACTGAAGAAGTAGAAGGGACAAAGAGGCTGTTAGTTTTGGAAACCTATTTTCAATGGGAATGTGATTATATATATATGTATATATATATATATATATATATATATATATGTATGTATATAGCTATCGAAAGATAGATATCGATAGATTGATGATAGGTTGATAGATATAGATAGATAAAAAGATATATTGATATATAAATATGTTAAATATGATATATATGTGTATATACATATATGTATAGGGAGGTAAATAGAATGTTAGAAAAGTTAAATATGACAGACATTTTGTATGATTTAGACATAAAGGGTGACATTAAAAGCAACTTACAAGAGTAAGGAATAGTCTATTTGTGAGATTTTTGGGGAGGGGAAGAATACATGACCAAATAAAAGAGCATATAAAATAGATAATTTTGATTATATTAAAATAAAAATCTTTTGTATAAAACCAATGCAACCAAGATTAGAAGGGAAACAGAAATCTGAAAACAACCTTCCAGTGAGTGTCTCTTTATTATGGCCTCATTTCTAAATATATATATCTCACACATGTATCTATCTATCTGTCTATCTATCTATATCTCTTTATATATGTATATATAAAACTTAATTAAATTTATAAGAACACATGCCATTCCTTAATTATTAAGTGGTCAAATGATTAAGGATATAGACAGTCAGTTTTCACATTAAAAATAAAAACCTGAAATCTATATCTATCTATCTGTTGATTTATCTATCTATCTATCTACATCTATGTCTATCCATATCCAATCTCTTTCCATATATCTATTTACAATCTATCATATAGTCAAATGAAGAAGTGCTCCAAAATACTTTTGATTAGAAAAAAAATGGGAACTCTGAGCTAACACCTCAAACCTATCAGATATGGCTAATACAGCAGAAAACGAAAATGATAAATGCTGGAGAGGATATGAGGAAATTAGGACGTTAATACACTGGTGGAGTTGTGTACTGAGTCAACCATTCTGGAGAGCAATTTGTTACTGTGTCCAAAGGACTATAAAATTGTGTGTGCCCTTTGATCCAGCAATACCACTACTATATCCATGGTGGCAAACTATTGGAAATTAAGGGAATGTCTATTAACTGAGGAATCACTTAACAAGTTGTGCTTTATAAATGCAATGGAGTACTCTTATCCAATAAGAAATGGTTTCAGAAAAACCTAGAAAGACTTTTATAAACTGATGCAAAGTAAAATGAGCAGAACCAGGAAAACATTATACACAATGTCAGCAATACTGTGTGGTGATCAACTATGAATGCAAGCTCTTTTCAGCAACACAATGATCCAGGAAAAGTACAAGGCACTCAAGAAGGAAAATGCTACCCATATCCAGATAAAGAAGTAATGGAGAATTCAAATCCAAGCATATTTTTTCACTTTATTCTTTCTCATGTTTTTCCCATTTTTATTTGTTTCCTATTTCACAACTGTGACTAATATTGAAATATTTTCACATGATAGCACTTGTATAAACTATATCATACTGCCTACCATTTTCAGAAGAGGTTAGGGTAAGGAGGTAGGCAGGGAGAAAAATTTGGAACTCAAAATTTTGTAAAAATTAATGCTAAATGTTTTCTTAATATGTAACTGGGGGAAAATAAAATACTATTTAAAATAAAAAAGAAGGAAGGAGAGAAGAAAAGCAAAAGAAAAGATGGATAGAAAGAAGGGAGGGGAGGAGGGAAGAGGAAAAAGGAAAAATTCTGTTGATTAAAAAGTTTAATTGACATTCATGGGAGAGAGCTTTCATGGCTTTAGTTTTGCCAATCAGAGGATCAATGTGCTATGTTTTAACACTTGTTCCATGACTCGTGACATATGACATTTAATTAGTCATTATCACAGCAAGGCTCATGTTCTATTTTGGACACGTAAAATTTCAGTTCCAGGCTTTATGGAAGAAGAAATACTGAATGTCAGAATTTTGCGGATTGTGTCAAAATTAAGATATCTAAGCATTTGATGATAAGCAATATATATGTATTCAGAGCAGATAGGTGGCACAACCCTGTTCAGAAGTCAGAAAACATGTATTTCTGAGTTCAAGTCTGGCCTCAGACACTTACTAGCTGTGTGATCCTCAGTAAGTCACTTAACTCTGTTTGCCTTAGTTCCTCTTATTTAAAATGAGCAGCAGAAGAAAATAATATGTCACTTTTGTGTCTGTATCAAGAAAACCTCAAATGGAGTCACAAGGAGTCAGACATGACGGAAATGACTGAATAACAAGAGATGTAGTCAGTTCTATTTGTATCCTTCCTTCCTTGCTTCCTCTCTCTCTCTCTCTCTCTCTCTCTCTCTCTCTCTATTTTGGAGTGCGACAAGGAGGAGATCTAAATAAATATAACATCATTGTTGCTCATATATGATTGTATACATTTTGTGTCGATACATTAACTTCTCTGTGTCTGTTCAATACGTCCTTTCAAAATGCTGTCACTTTCTCCATCTTCAGAATAGCACCTGTGTGCTTGTGAGCTTGCTGGCTGTGGAATTTAGGTGATTTTCTTTAAATCTGAGTAATTCCCATGGGTAGGTTCCTGATCAAACTTAGGTAGATGCAGAATTTCTTATTTAGCCCAAAAAATAATGGAGGTGAGTGATCCAAGATATTGTATCATGGTCATCTCATATTTGAAATCTGGTGTTCACTGCATTTTGGGAAAGATAAGCTGGGAAAAATCTAAAGTAATGGAACCAGAGTATAGTAGAACTAGAGGTAGTAGCCTCCCCTCACACATTACTAGAGCTCTTCAATAAAAGTTGGATGGCTGCTTGATGGCAGATTCCTTGTAGGCATTCCTTTTTAGGTGTGGATTGGAGTAGTTAGCCTCTATGGGTTTTTACATCACTTAAATTCTGTGACTCTGTGAAACTAATGACTTAATTGCACAACTATCAATCCCTAAGGGTTCACATCCTTTATCATCTAGTAAATATATCTATAAATCCAGCATCAATGGAGGGTGGATTTGTCTGTCAGAGTGCTTGAAGTTGCTGCTTCATTTTCCCCAAGTCCCAAACTGTAGATTTTCATCCATATAGGTGAAGCCCCAATGTGATATTCACAGTGCTTACAGCAGCTATGAATACGCTGACACAATTCTGAATTGAAAAATGGAACAGATGTTCTACATGGAAGACAGAACCAAACCATTTATCCAAACACCAGAAAGCCAAATCCATCACAGCAACAAATAAATATATACAAATAGCAACACAGGGTGCACTTCCAAGTCTTCTCTCTGTTAGGCTTCTCACAAACATCTTCCTTAACAAATCACAAACAGGCTCCCTTAAACAAATTCACAAATAAACTCTCCCATTCACACTTGCTGCCCGTTTTCCCTTTCCTAGCTTTGACTAGTCTCACCCATTTCCTCTCAGCTCCTCTTTATCTGTTCCACCTTTCTTTCTCTAAGTCTTCCTGTTTCACCTATTCAGCAAGCTCTTTCCACCACAGACTTCATGCAACTCAAACTCATGTGACTTAGACTTTCATGTGACTTAAGCATGCCACACATGCTTATTAATGGATGGGAAAGACATCCATTCCATTCCATTAAAATACATTAATTCCATTTAAAACCCATTAATAATACATTAGAAAAGCACCAATTTTTATTTTAGATAAATTCATATTTTATGATATAATGTGAAATATGATATAATACAATATTATCATAATACCATATTATATTATTTATCTTAAATAAAAATTATAAAATAATTTACATAATTTTATAAATTATAGTCTATAATATATTGTTTACATTATCATAAATTATTATAACATAAATATTAATATATGAAATATATTAAATTTGGGTTAAATTTGTGATATAACATATATAATTATAAACTAAACTGATGATATAAAATATATTAACATATATAATAATGTAATATTATCTATCATATATGATCATATTATATTATCTGAGACAAAATTCACAACCCTAAAAAAGACTGAGATGGCAGTGCCCTCTCTCTTTCTGAGCTCCTCTTATACTTGTCCCAGTTATAGTTTTAGTATATTGGTATTTCATAAGATACCTTTTTCTCTTATCATTCCATAGATCGTACATTAGCCTTCTCATTTTTCAGTGGAAGAAATTCAAATGCAGAATAGTTAACTGACTTGCTCAGGATCTTACAGCTAGTACATATCAGAAGTAGGATTTGATCCCAGATATTCCTTAATCCACATTGAGCATCCTGTCTCCTACATCATGATGTGACCTTTCATGGGTGACTCATATATGCATTAGTGTTTTGTCCTCTAGTTAAACTATAAACTTCTTAAAGGATTAAGCTATACTGAACATGCACAAATACACAAATGTAAATGTGCACAAACACATACATATGTGCATATATATATTTTATTACATATATGATAGCTGTCCATTATATACAATCTATATGACATAGGTTAGTGTATCTATCATTCATCATCCTCCATTCACCTATTCTTCTTCCTTAGCACAATACAATAGAGTAACATCTTAAACTTTTGGATGGTAGTGAATACTTTATTTTGTTTTTGTATCGTGGCACCCAGTAACCATCCCAGTGCCTTATATTACAATTGGTAGTCACGTAAAGAGTATTTACTAAGTATCTGTTCTCAGAATTCATAGACTTTTAATTCATGTTTGTTTATTTGAGCTCTTCCAAGGCCTGAGACCACTCGCCACCCCCCTGGGGTGTTTGGGGTATTGAGGCCCCGCCCTCCACATCTTTCCCTGATGGCAAGAATACGTCCTCGTCATCAGATCCGAAGGTCGGGATCATTTGCATTTGTTGGAAAAAACTCTCTATAGTCTTATTTTTCTTCCCTTTTCTAGGCATTTTCCCAGCCAGTTACTTGACTTCTGAGATTCCTTTCCACCCCCTCCTGGATCTGCCCAGCTAGTGCTTGGCCTCTGAGATTCAAATGGGCTTTCCGCGGCAAGCTTTAGTTCTGGCGCTGGGGTGGGGGCAGGGCCGCCTTCCAGGCTCAGCTCCCTCAGGGGCTTTATGCAGAGACTTTCAGGAACGGAGCGGGTGGGGGCGGGGTGGGGGGGCCGCCTCCCAGGCTCAGTTGCCTCAGGGGCTTTATGCAGAGGCCTTCAGTAATAGAGCAGGGTGGAGGCAGGGCCGTCTCCCAAGCTCAGCCCCCTCAGGCCGTCCATGCAGAGACCTTCCGTAATGAAGATCCTGCCTGCTGCTGGGGGATTCCTGAGTCCTGGGCCGCTGCCACCTCAGCCGCCGCCCACGCCTCTGCCTCTGCTGCTTCCTTCCCCTGTCTCTGCCGCCGCCGCTTCCTCCCGAGGGGGCCCGAGTCACGGAGACGCTCAACTCCCCTCCTCCAGCCCGGCCTTCTCTCTCACTGACCTGTAGCTTCTGTGGGCGGAGGGACTTTCCCAGCTGCCGGAGCTTCTGTCTCTGATGCCTGCTCGGGTCAGCTTCTCTGGGGCCACGGCCAAGACCCCGCTGGGGTGGGGTCCCCTTTCCGGGGCGCGACGGACCCCGGGGACGGCTCTTCAGGGCTCTCTGGCACGAAAATCTCTTCCACTCCGTTTCTCCGTTTGTATTGACCCAGAAGTTATGGGGGTCTCTTTTTACATTAAATCTATGGGCTTTGGTTTCGGAGCTCGTAAACGTGCGTCCTTCTACTCTGCCATCTTGGCTCCTCCCACCATGTTTGTTTATTTGAATGAAAAGTTTTTTAATTTCCATTTTTAATGAATAAATGAATGTGATATTTATCATACTATCAAATTTACAGTGGTTTGGAGGATTATACTTTTTCCCCACTAAGATGAAATGATACAGCACATTAGAGGAACAATGTGCTTTTGCTCCCTGCTGCTTGTTCCATTGTCTTAATCCAGCCCCCATCACTCCATCATGACAGACCAAGTTTTTATCTAGGCCCTGTTAATCTCTCACCCACACTATTTGCTTATCATCTGTATAGTTCTCTGGCTGTCAGTCAACCAATAAATATTTTTAAGAGCCTACTACTTGCTAAGCACTGTACTAAATGCTGGGCAGATAGTGCATGCCCCGTATAACCTGATGGATAGACAACATACAAAAGAAAGCTGAAATGATACTATTCATGACAGCATGATATTGTTCCAAGTAGCGTAGTCAAGTGAGAAATGAAGAAATGACTAAGCTGGAGTACTCTATCAATGGAGATTTGGGAAATAGTTGTTTGCTCCACCCTCCATTCAGAGGGATCTTACAGGTAGAGTCAATAGATGAGTTGTGAGTACCAAGGGTGATTTAATTTTGCAGTTTCATGCTGGTGTTAACCTATATGTTTAATTTCCCATATTGACATTGTTTGTTTTAAACAGCATCCATGGAGGAAGCACTCAGTGCCCCACCAGAAACCTAGGAGGAATATAAAATGATGATGATGATTACGATGATGATAATGAAGGTATGAATAAGGACTATATAACATCAAGTCCATTCATAGGGTCATAGGTTTAAAAGTGAAATTGACCTTAGAGGTCATATGGTTCAACCTCCTTACCTTTGAGCAGAGAAAACTGAGGCCCATGACTTTGGACTGACTTGCCTATTTAACTAGTAAAAAGCAGAAACAGGGCTCAAGTCAAGGTCCTGTTACTCCAAACACATTGTTTCTACCAAATCCTCAACAATAGAATTACACTTAAATTTCTTTCTGACTTAGCATCCATGTCTGATTATGTAAAAGGCTGTGTAAAGTCATGGACAGGTTGGTAGAGTCAGATTTAGGAAACCACAGCTCAATCCTGCCAGAGATATTTATTAGCTGCATATTCAACAGCAAACACTTTATCTTCTCAAAATCTCAGTTTCCTCTTCTATAAAATGGGAATAATCCTACTTGCACTATTTATCTTATAGGATTGTTTTGAAGAAAATGTTTTTAAAACATAAAGACACTTCAATGTTTTAGTAATTAATCTGAGTTCTAGTAAACACATAAGCTAGGTATTTCATATCATGAGATCTGAATTGAGACTCAAGCAATAATGTTGTGCAGTGCACTTACCTGTGTGTGTGTGTGTATATATATATATATATGCATACATATAATATGTATACATACATATATACATGCATTGTATATATACATACATATATGCATATATGTGTATATATGCATGTATGTATATGTATGTGTGTGTATAGTTAAACGTCACCATTTTTTAGGATTTAAAAGAGACAAAACTCAGTCAAGCAGACAATACAATTTAACTTAGTTGAATAAACATTGATTGCATGTTAATCATTTCCCAGGTGTTGTGTGTGCTGCTGGGGATAAAAAGGCAAAAATGTGATATCCCCTGTCTTTTGAAACCTTATGTTTCACTAGAGGGAAGCAACAAAAGAAGAAATCATGCATCCAGTAACTACAAAGTCATTTCATGAATCAGAAAGGACTAATAACTGTGTGGATGAAGAAAAAGGCAAACGAGGAGGGCTTCATGTAATAGGTGATGTCGACGTCAAAGTCAGGAGAACAGTTTAGTTTTGAAAGAATTCACTTAGACATCTCTTTTGACCACTGTGAAGCACATGGACCTTTTACTGTAACCATAGGGCTGAATAAAAGATACTGATATTTGGTGGAGATGAGGCTTATATCGACAGAGAGGTATACTGCCTATTGAGGATGATGATGTAGTTTTAAAGTTAAATGGTGGTTAAAGATTAAGGGTGAGATAAAGGGGGCAGGGGAAATTTTGACACAGGCTAAGGGAGACAAGGAACTTTATTGTACAGGATGGGAGGGAAACAGGTTAAAGATTAAGGAAAAAGGGGGCACAGGATAAGGGAGACAAAAGCAACTCTTTTAGTACAAGTTAAGGAGAAGTTTTATGTTATTTCAAGATAAGGGGAAAAGGACTTTAGGGGGGTCTGAAGTTACAGGATGAGCTGTAGCTCATCATAATGACCACCTCCCACTTCAGGAGGAGTTTCACAAAGTACTGGAAAATCATCCCTTAATATTCTTCTTAACCCCTGGAGATATCCACATTAGGTGGCACCTGAGTTCTGTTTTCAAGGAAGCCAGAGATTGCAAGAGGCAAAAGTGAGAAGAGATCCAATTCCAGACATGGGGAATCATATGTTCAAAGCCAAAGAGATACCAAATGTAGCATCATGTACTGGAAATGTGTAGCAGGTCAAGGTCAATTAGAAAAGAGAATGAGTAAAGGGGAGTAACATAACGTGAAACTTTTTAACAGTTGGTAGCTAGTCTATGAAGAGTTTAGCTTGATGGAGTTTGGGGGAATTTATCTTCTATGCATTACATAGTTCTTAGAGAGCTGGCCTTGAAGTTAGGGAGACCTGCCTCTGACAGATGTGGATGTGTGATCCCGGGTAAAGTCATTGAACTTCTGATAGCTCTGGACTACTCTATAACACTGTAAGTTACAGGAGGTGCTAACTTCATTTGGAGAGGTTGCATTCTCACTTGGGAGTTCCACATACCAATGATATCACAAGTCCAATTATATCTATTCCCTAAGACTGTAGGGAATCACTGGAAATGTTGGAATAAGGGAATGATGCTATCACATCTGTTTCTTTGTTATTGTTCTTTCTTTTTAATACTGATTATTCCTATACAGTATAAGTTAGTAGAAATGTTATTGTGTTAAAAAACAAAAACAAAAACCTGTGAGCAACTCCTAGGATCAGAAAGTTAGCTACCGCTAGAGGCCAAGGAATGCAACCTAATGCTATATGGGGGAATCTAAGGCCACCAGTCAGAGAAAGAAGGAGGGAGGCTTCACATGCCCTCTCTAGCAAAATTCATAGACACAGAGCATGTGAAACTATGGGAGGCTGAAACAGATCTCAGCTTGGTTCTCTTTGAGCTTCTTCTCCCCTACAGCAGGGAGAAGAATCTCCAGTGACAGGCCCCTAAGGCAAAGGCAGATCATTATTCCAGGGAGAGACAAAACATGACATACAACCCAATTTGAAGAGGCTGCTCGGGAATGCATCCGTCACTTGTCAACATCTTTACTTTCAAAGAGCTGGCAATGTCACAATTACCCTGGCCTGTGTTAAACTATCAGGGACTTTCCAAGTAGCAGCTGCATCTGCTAGAATCTGTCCTTTTGGAACTGTCCCTTTGGAACTTCTCCAGACAGCCATCCATGTGGTACTTTCACCTGTTCTGGGACTCACATTTTGTTCCCTTCCTTGTTATACTATATTGGAGGACTAGGAATGGAGATTCCTAATGAACAACCCACCAGAGCAACAACAATTAGAAAAGAAATATCTTGTCTCCAGACACTCCTTTTCTAACTACATGGCATTTCACTGTCAACATAAAGGCCCTTCTCCTTCTTCCTAATTATGAGGACCTTGGTCTTTTCAAGCTAACATCTTTAACAGGTCTCAGTTTGCTGAGGCAGTGCCCATGCAATGATTAAGGCTTAATAAGAAATGAGACAGAGAACGACCTTCTTTACCAAGTCAAAAAAAAATGGTATGAGAGGACAACAGAGACGTTTATATTTGTTCTGAACCCAATCAAGGCCACAAAATGACCAAGTAGGACTTGGCCTGGACCTGTTGTTGGCCAAGCTATGAGAGACTGTGTGATCTGAGGTTAAGGCCAGTCTCTAAAACAAGAAAGAAAAAGTTTCAGAGATTAAAATTTACATTCCCTTTCAGCAGAGCACCAGCAGATAAAGGTGTGATACTCTATATGGACAGAGGGAATGTAAAGAAAAAAAGAGAGAAAGAGAGAGAGAAAGGGAGAGAGAGAGAGAGAGAGAGAGAGAGAGAGAGAGAGAGAGAGAGAGAGAGAGAGAGAGAGAGAGAGAGAGAGAGAAGTGAGAAACAATTTTCTTTTCAAGAACTCTAGGAGGAGCCAAGATGGTGGAGTAGAAAGATACATATATGCTAGCTTCTACCCCACAGCCCATAAAATACCTGTAAATAAGAACTCCCAACAAATTTTGGAGCAGCAGAAGCCACAGAACAATGGAGTGGAGGAGATTTCTATCCCAGAGAGATCTGAAAGACTGACAGGAAAGGTCTGTCGTGTACCAGACATGGAGCAGGGCCCAACCCTGCCTTGGCCACTCAGTACCAAGAAGAGCAGATCCAAGCAGGCTTCAGGGACAGAATCTCCAGTGGCAGTGCAGACCCCTCAACCCACAGGCACCAAAGGTCAGTGAGAGGGTGTTTTCAGCTGGCCAAGAGGGGAGCAGCGTGTCCCCATAACTCAGGTCTCCTCAGCAGGCAACAGTAGAGGCAGCAGGAGATGGGACCCCCAAAGCAAGCAGTAGTGTGCATCCATTGTTGAAGGTCTCATCAGAAAGCCCTTGAGGGAACTGAGCCCTATGTGGCAGCCCTGCCCCCACTTGAGCAGCTGATCTTAAGCTCACACTGAATAGCAGCCCTGCCCCCTCCTAAAGCCCTGAGGCTTGGGAGCAGATCATTTGAATCTCAGCCCCCAAGTACTGGTTGTGGAGAGGAATATCAGAAATCAAATAACTGGTTGGGAAAATGCCTAAAAAAGGGAAAAAATGTAAGAGCATAGAATGTTGCTATCTTGGGGAACTGGTGTCTCCCCCCATCCTTTCTGATGAGGAAGAACAAGGCATACTGTCAGAGGAAGTCAAGGCTTCTGCCTCCAAAGGGAACTTAAATTGGGCTCAGGCAATAGAAGACCTTAAAAAACAAGTTAGTAGCTTCCTGAAGGAGAACCAAAAAAAAAGAAATGCTGAGGAAAATAACAGCTTTAAAAAGAGGCTAACTCAATTGGAAAAAGAGGTCCAAAAAGCCAGTGAGGAGAACAAGGTTTTAAAAAGCAGAATTAGTCAAATGGAGGAGAAGTGTCAAAAGCTCACTGAACAAAATAATTCATTGAAAGAGAGAATTGAGTTCAGGGAAATGAATGACTATGAGTTAAACCAAGCAGTTAGTAAACAAAACTAAAAATTTGAAAAAATAGAAGATAGTGTGAAACAACTTGTTGAAAAAACAATTGATCTGGAAAATAGATCCAGGAGAAATAATTTAAAAATTATTGCACTACCTGAAAACCATGATCAAAAAAGAGACTAGACATTATCTTCCATGAAATTATCAAGGACAACTGCACTGATGTTATAGAATCAGAAGGCAAAACAGATATCAAAAGAATTCACCGATCACCTCCTGAAAGAAACCCGAACAGAGAAACTCCTAGGAATATTATGGCCAAATTTCAGAGTTCCCAGATCAAGGAGAAAATACTGCAAGCAGCTAGAAAGAAGCAATTTGAGTAATGTGGAAGTACAATCAGGATAACACCAGATTTGTCAGCTTCAACATTAAGGGACTGAAGGGCTTGGAGTGGGATATTTCAGAAGTCAAAGGAACTGGGACTGAAACCAAGAATTACTACCCAGCAAATCTGAATGTAGTACTTCAGGGGAAAAAATCAGTGATATGGACAGCTTTCAAGAATTCATGTTGAGGAAAAGACCAAATCTTTGACTTCCCAAGAAAAGAAAAGACCAGAAATTTGACTTCCCAAGACAAGAATCAAGAGAAGTATGAAAAGGTAAACAGAAAAGAAAAATCATAAGAGACTCTCTAAAGCTGAACTGTTTACATTACTACATGGAAAGAAAATATTATTAACTCTTGAATCTTTTCTCAATATTTGGGTAGATGGAGACATTGTACATACACACACACATACACACATACACATAGATAGATAGAGAGTACAGGGTGTGTTTTATCAGAAGCGACGATATCCACACACACACACACACACACACACACACACAAACGCACACACACACAATAAAATAAAATAAAAATTAAGGGGTGAAGGAGGAAAACTCTGGGAAGAGCAAGGGAGTAATGGAATGGGGTAGGCTATAACGCATAAAAGAGATGAGAAAAATCTTATTGGATTGGAGGAGATAAGGGAGAAAGAGAGAGGGGAAAAAAATAAAGCTACTGTCCCCACATGTGGCTGAAGGAGGAAATAACGTGCTCACTAAATTTGATATGAAAATTTATATCACACCACAGGAAAGTAGGGGAGGAGGCAACAAGTGGAGCAAGGGGAATGTTAGAAAGGAGGGCAAATGTGAGAAGGGAGTCACTAGAAATAAACACTTTTGAGAAGGTACAAGGTTAATTGTAGGGGTTGGGAAATAAGGAGGGATAGGGTAGGACAGAGAGCAATATAATTAGTATTACACAACATAATCATTATGGAAGTCTTTTGCAAGGGAATGAGGTATGGAAATTTATCTTGCCCTGCAAGAAAAGAGAGAAGATGGAGATAAGAGAGGAGTGGGGTGTGATGGAGGGGAGGGTACCTTGAGGGAAGGAGTAATCAGAACACAAGGTATTAGGAAGCAGGGGGAGGGGAGCAATGGGGAGAAAAATTGGACATGTTACAAAGTGAGGTAAAAGCAATTAGTATTAAAACAGTAGACTGAATTAATTACTGAGAATAAATCAATGACATCTTTAGTTTGCAGAAAAGAATTTCAGTCTAAATTCCCTAGAGGAAAGTAACCTTGGGTAAAATTTGGCATTGATGGAAAAGTCAAGGTTTTAATGGTAAATTTGATTTTATGATTGCCATTTAATCAGTAACTACAACATGTATACAAAGGCAAGTAAGCCACTTAAGACTTGCCTCAAAAGATGTTCTTTAGCTAAAGTGAAACTATAATCATATTTGAAACATGAGTATTGGAATTGCCATTTTTAGATGCTATGGGACTATTAAGTGACTGTTCTTCTGAGTCTAACTCCAGATATGGGTAGCAAGAAAGGCGATCTAAGCCTCCAATCCATGATGCCAGTAAGGTGATGAGATGCTGGTATGAACTGCATAGGTGATCTCAAGGGAAGGGTGGGAGAGTGGCTGTTCAGCCTGGGCTGAGGTAGGATTCTCCTGACTCAATTTCCCCACCGACATCTGGCAGATGTTAAGCCTGACTGAATGCAAGTGGATAATCTAATCCTTCCTAGAATTGTGATGCAGTTGGGGAGATATTGTATCTCTGCAATGTCTCTACTCTTGGTGGCAATTTCCTGTAGTCAAAAGATTTGTAAGCTTAATACCAGATCTATTAAATTATAGATTATTGGGAGGGGAATATCCAAAGTTAAGTCTAAAATTAAGCTATGAGGCTTAGGACTTTAGACCAACAACATTAAGTTAGGGTCCTTTAATTCTTATTTAATACGGTGGAGACAATCAGGTCAAGAGCATGTGAAGTCAGCAACATAAATATTATTTGTGTCTCCGTTGGTTAATGTTTAAAAAAAAATTCTTTTGTGGTCCATATTGTAAATGTTTTAACAAGAAGTATCACCTGACCAAAAGTTGGAATTGCTTCATCTGTTATAAACTGTTAAAAAAAAATCACAACAACAACTCCAGTGAATCTTTCCAATAATTCCAGTGAATTCAGGAAAAAAAAAATATTTTTATTTTGCATCTTTTCAGTCACATGACGAGGCTGACTCCCCTTGTGGTAAAAGAAAGGCACATGCACACACTCTAAGACAACTGTCAAGCCTTTTCTCTCTTACCTTGATTCACATTTCTCTCCCATCCCCCATTGGCTGGGTAGTTCAGGGTCCACAGTCCATCCAAAGCCACCTAAACAACCCCCCCATGTGGGTCTCAACCCCAATTACATTTTGCATTTTAGCCACAAACTCCACGTCTGCTTCATCCTCTTTTACTTTATACCTTATTTGTAAAGGAATGCCAAGCCATAAATAGTTTTTAGAATAATTCCAACTCAGGATGTCTGCATCACTCAAATTTTATCATCTCCAAAGCATAGAAAAGAATTTTTCAATTGCTAAGGGAGGTGACAAAAGTGTGAATTGAAGATTCAACCCAGGATATCCATCAGGAAAGTCCCATTATGTAAGGTAGCACATTGGACCTCATCCTTCATGGAACTTCACCTGGCTGGGCAATTTTTGACACAGCATTAAAGACCTTCTCAGGAATAAAGAGAATGGAGTCTGATCTACATCACCTACCACAATTTTTATTTTCTGAAGTTACTAATGAGTGGGAGACTTTCTTTCTAGTGTAACCCCTTAGGTTTCATAAATTATGTGTCACATGATTTCTGTGAAAACAAATTTCAGTCATCCTTCACAAGAGACAGAGAGACATGCAGAGAGGGAGGAAGGAAGGAAGGAAAGAAGGAAGGAAAGGTAGAAAGAGCTGTATTGCCCAACTGACAGTCTCCACTACATCCTGAATTATCTCCACTTCTTCTGATATGTATCTGGCTACTGGATACAGATGGCTGTGAGACTGGAGACTTTGCATAGCCCTGCCTCACTTAAATCCAACTCACTTGCATGTTTCCTCCCTGTTTTTATGGTCCTCTTGGAGAATGAATGACAAACAAAAGTCAGTAATCTTCTCTTCTGAATTTAGTTTGTAAATTATGTGATATATAATTTATATTTACTTACTTTTTTATCTGTTTTATCTTTATAGTAGAATATAAGCCTCTTGAAGTGTGGAACTGTTTTTGGTTTTTGTTACTATTGATGGTAAGTGGTCTTTATTTTTTTTTGTCTATTTATTTTTACTAGAAAATGTGATGTCTTTATTCCCCTTTCAGCAAAACTTGGTAGCAGTGTCATCTTATACAAAGGGAAAAAGATAGGCACTAGGTCTGTCATTTCATTATACAAAATTTGATGAGTGAATAAACTGAATAAAGCAAGGAAACACCTTATTCCCATAATAGCCTCAGGGCACTGAATTTCATTGGCTTACCCAAGATCATGTGGCCAGAATGAGTCAGATGAGGAACTTGAATCCTAAGATCAATCCATTATAAACCACTCTCTTTCAAGGTAGGTAGATTACCTTCCACATAGGCAGTATTGAACAAATATCTTTGTAATTGAATTGGATAACTCAAAATTTTTAATATTTTGTTTTTTTAACTAGAGGTTTTCTTAAGTCCTCTAGTACAACTTCCTGCTTTTAGGCAAACCAGCTCCTCCAGCCACTGAAGACAGATGGCTGGCTTGGGTCATCATGCTGCTCACAAGTTCCATCTGTGAGGTGGAAATCTGTCTTCCACTAAGTCTGACAAACTCCTGTAAAGGAGAGTTAATGGGCCCCTCTTATGGGAGTAAAGTATCTTCAGGAAGTAAGGCACCCATCCATTTGAGGTAAATGGACTCTATAGAAAGAGCATTTGGCTTCCTGAGAGAAGTCATTTACCTCAGATGGCTGCTCATTACACTAGCACAAAGAAGCTGGAAACAGTAATTATTAACTGCTCGGGTATTTTTAAATGAAAGGGTGCCTGCTGTAAAATGAATCCTGGACTTTTTGAGCACTTAGCCCTCTTTCTCTTCACTTTCTATGTTTACCTCATTCCCCCTCCACCTTTTTATTTTTTGTGGACAGAGAATAGAGGGATAGCTATAGCTACAAGAGAAGCCTCATGCAAATGACTATTTATTTACTTTATGTATTTGCCTTAATGATGTCTCGGCACCTCTCTTCCAATTGAAAATATAAACTCTTTTAGGGCAAATATAATTTTTTTTAATTGCACTGAACCAATCCAAAGTACAGTGCCTGGAATATGGTAGGTGTCTTATTCATTCTTGCTAAATGCATGTAAAATGAATTAACTAAATGTTTGAGGGACAGAAAAAGATTATTCACTCTACATTCTCCCATGATTTACTTCTTTGGTTTAAACCCCTTTTTGTTGTTCAACTGTTTTTTACTCACATTTTGTTACCCCATTGGGATTTTCTTGGCAAAGAAACTGGAGTGGTTTGCCATTTCCTTCTCTGGCTCATTTTAGAGATGCACAAACTGAGGCAAACAGAATGAGGACAGGGTTCAGTGGAGGTGGGAAGATCAAGGAGAAAATAATTATGTAAAGTCAGGAGCAGAGTCTGGAGAGGAGTGAAGAAAAGAGAGCTGATCTAATCAATTCCTTAAAACTATGATTCTGGGAGGAATTGACCAGAGGAAGGGACAGTCAAAACAAAATGAAACTCTGATGTAAACATTGCATTCACTCCAGTTACATTCATACACACAATAGTTTACCATAGTAATAGCAATTATTCTATTTGTTGTGTCCTGTTATGTACTTCTTTTTTTTTTGCTCATTTGCTTCATTTCTTTCAAGATGTTTTCCTACTCCTCCAAAGTTTTGATAACCTCTAAGTTACTATTTTGTGAATTTGATCAAAAGGGATTCTTGATGAATTGACTTCACCAATCCACTTGGTGAAATTACAAGACATAAACCTATGTCAGAAAATATAATTTTCCATGGAGCTGAATGTGCAATCTGGCTCCAAGTAAGGAGAATGTGCTTACCTGAGATGATACAGCAGTTCTGGAATGTTCTCCAGTCCTGGGAAAGGAGGAGTGGGTTGTGTTGTGATATAATTCTTTGCTAATTGAGTCAGGAAGAGACACTTCCTCTGTGTATAAAAAGAGGAGAGAGAGAGAGAGAGAGAGAGAGAGAGAGAGAGAGAGAGAGAGAGAGAGAGAGAGAGAGAGAGAGAGAGAGAGAGAGAGAGACTGTACTGTATAGGGGCTCTTCTTTGTAGGAATCTATTTTCATTGCTTTCTCCACATTGGACTGCCTGCCCTGTCTCTGGCCCCCACTGGTAAGTATAGACAGCAACTTGTTTGAAAAACACACAGCAATAGAAATCAACTTGTTCAGTAGCTGTTTGCCTGCTAACATAACCAGAAAACCTGATAAGCATATTGTTTTCAGCTTTGGTAGGTGAACAGGGAAGACAATTTCCTAATCAGCATGCTTTCTCAGAGAAGAAAAGGACCATTTCTACATAAGAAGGATTAAATAAGGCCATGTTCCACAGACTAGAAGATCTAGATCTTGTGAAATACTTGGACAATATAGGTTCAAGCTAAATGTGAATGAAAAATATTTGTCATATGATTCCAGAAAATTCTCCTTACCTTCTTAAGAGAGGATGATGAATTGAATAATCAAATATTAGATGTTTTCTGTATTTGTTGTTTAAGACTTAAAATTGAGTTACATTATATCTTAAATATTTTATATGGTTGATAAAATAAAATGTTATAAATGGGTACCCATATCATGTACTTTCATTTTTCTTTTAGTTGCACATTTCTATTACCTACATTTTGGGAACATCGTGGTTGAGTTTTAGTGATACCCAAGATTTATTTTAGACATTTCCTCTTAGTTTTACTTAAGGATTAGAGGAGAGCCAGAAGACAAGAAAATCTAATACCTTTGTAGAGTGTCAGACTCACCAGGAATTTGAATCTGTACTTTACCTTTCTGAATTGTGGGGAGCACCTACATGTTTTGTGTTTATTTGTGAAAATACTGCCACCTTGTAGTTGAATGTATGCGCCTTAAGTATAAGAACTAGAATCTCATTTTGATATTTGCAAGCATGTATGTATTTATTATATGTTTATATAATACATATGTGCATGTATACATACACAGAGATGTATGTGCAAGCAGCTGCCTGGAGGGGAGATAGAACACAAACCAAGAGACTAACTACCTAAAATCCTTCAGGAAGATTATCTTTCTCCTTACAGCAGCAGAGCATAAATAACAGTAATGGAAAGTCAGCATAACAAAGAACATGAAACATCCTTATAGTAAATGGAAAGGAGTGAATTTTAAATAGGTCCCTTTTACCTCTGACAAGCCAGGAAACTAAACTTTCTCATAACCAGGTTGTGTAATAATGACATGTCTTGATCAACTCTAGCTGAGCTTCTAGAATGCAGATGTATTTTCCAGTTACATCAGTGTGATGATATTTTGTGTAATATTGTTATTGACAAAATATTTCAGATGTAGACTTTGCTATAAGGGTATAGTCCAAGTCAAATATAAATCATGGCAATAGATCTGCCAGAATAAGTATTTCAGATTTTATTTGCTCTTGGACTTTATTTATTGTACAAGGAAGTCAGAGGCAGAAAAAAATAGATCTAAATCTTAGAAAAATTTGTGCATGGAAAGAGAACATTTCAAGAGCTAGAGAAACCAGTGGAACATGGAAGGGGGAGTGGGAGTGGAATGTAAACCTTTCTGAAGAAGGGGATAGGGATTGTCTGGCTTTTTAGTTGTGCCAAGAAGATAATGAGTTTATTGGCAAAAATATAAAATTGGGCATTATTTAATATCTACAACCAACCTACAATAAGTCTGTGAGCAAATATTAAATTCTTACTTTGTCCAAATGAACATTTTCAGCTGGCCTCTATATTTGCAAAGGACTTTAGACTTATTCTTTCATTTTATTCTCACCTGTGATATAAGTATTGTGTATATTATTAACACACTTCAGGGAAAAGCAAAGCAAAACCCTAAGATTTGAAGGAGGTAACTGACTTATCTGTGGTCGGATAGCTGATATATAACTCATTCCAGGGATCAAACTCATATCTTCTTAACTTGAAGTTAAACACTGATTCCATTGGGCCGTGCTGACCCTATTCCAAAGTAGACACTGAGATTGAAAAAAAGAGAACGAACATAGTTCTTGATTTCAAAGTTACTAGGAGAGGCAAAATATGTAGAGAAATATTTATGGTGCAAAATTCACAGGATCTTACAGTTATGGCTGGAAAAAAGCTTTCATGTTGTCTTTGTACTCCCACAAACTTGCACAATGTATTATAAACAGTAGGGACTTAGGGATAATAACCTTGCTATCATTGATATTAGCATAAAAATAATCTCTTCACAGAAAAATATGTGGACAGAGGGTTGGGTTGTGATGTGCATGTAACTTTTCTTTTATTCCTTTTTATTTCTCAGAGGGAAACAGTGCCACAAATATTGAAAGTGAATGCATTAAGAGATTTGCTTGAGTAAATGGCTTATGATGGCTATTCAGGTAGAGTGAGGTGGGAAATAGAGAAGATATTTCTATTCGGCAAAAGAGTAGAAAGTAAGGAAGTGTTGTGCAGTATATCATAATGAACATCTTTAGATGTAGTAGTAGAAACAGAAATAATCAATTTCATATGGTGATAAATAAGATGTGTTGCCTAACGACCAGCCATTTTCATGGTTGTCTCCCATGCCTAGAGTGGTACATCTCCTCATCTCTTCTGCCTTTGAAGGATTCCTTAAATTTGCAGCCAAAATTCACCTTCTACATGCCTCCAATCCCCTTTATTTCTAGAATCTGTTTTTATGATCGCATGAAATGTATCTTGAATATAACTCATTGATACATAGTTGTTTTCGTGGTGTTTCCCGCTGTGGGTTCCTTCAGAACAGAGACTACATTCTTTTCCTTTCTTTTCTTTTTTATTCTATCCCAAGTATTTAGTATAGCACTTGGAGCTTAATAGGTACTTAAAGATGCTTGCTGACTGACTGACCATAGAGAATTTAGAGGTGAGGAAAGGCCTATCCTTATAAAGATAGGTTATGTCGTTGTTGTGTTCTAATTTCATTTTCGAAGAAGACCATGGCATCAGAGAAATGATGGCATGACTTGTGCTTGGCTTTGTTTTGAGGGAGGGAGGGCTGTGCAAGGTCACCAGCCTCACTTTATCCTCTTCAGCCTACTTTCTCCACAACTTATATTCTTAAAAGGTTTTTTAGAGCTCTTAGAAGTTATCCCACAGCCAATATTGGGCAGAGTTGGACCTTTAACCTAGGACTTCCTGACTATTGGGCAAATTTCTATCCACCACTACAAGAAGATTCTCAGATGAAGTAAGTTTTTAGTAAAAGTCCATCGGGTTGGATTGCACAGTAATGGATCTTTGAATTCATCCTGTTCAACTTCCTTCTTTTACAGATGATAAAAAGAAACAAAAAATACCTAGAAAAATGAAATACCTGGTTGAAGGTAGCACAGGCCAGCAACCACATAGCAACTAAGATCAGAGGAATGTGATTGGAGCAAAGGAAATAGCCAACCAAAATTTTCTAGAAAACAATAACTGACTTTCATATGGAAATATGATCTCAAAGAGGAGGTGATATGTGAGTGGACTTTTGAAGAGCAAAGTGGTTTCAGAGTAGGAGATGGCATTTCTAGAATGCAGCAGCAGCATGGCATATATGAATGCACTAAGAGTTTGGACAGAATGCAAAGAACATCTTATTTGATGGAATGAGGGGAAATAATGTTAAATGAAGCTGGAAAGTTAAGTTGGAGCTAAATTATCAATTACCTTAAATACTACGCTGGAGAATTTGCATTTCTAAAGAGGTTTGGTTTGTTTGCCAAGAATTATCTCTCATATTTAAACCAGTGTATGTAGGGAAAGGAAAGTATGAGTATTTTAAACAAGTAATGTAAGCATTACTTCTCACTTATGAAAATTCTTTTACCCTAATTTCAGAGATTTTGAAGAAATGGAAACTGATTCTAGAGATATAAATATTTGTGTGCTTCTAATAGAAGAGGCCAATATTTTGCATTTAATATATCTATTTCATATCTTCAAGCACACCACCTTGAAAGAGCTCTACCTGAACTTGTCCACCATCCCTTTTACAGAATGATGTTATCGCTATTTTGTAGAAAAGTTTAAATCATCACTCACAATATCTTTCCTTCTGTTCCTCTTTTTTGGGTGGCTTCCCACTAAAGCAATGTTCAATGTATAGGTCTTGTATGTACTGATTTGTGTCCATCTTATCTCACCTGTTGGGTTATCGATTTCATGAGAGCAATTCTTATTTTTTATTTTGTCTTTTCTGTATTAACCTTGCCTATTAATGCTTAACCATGACTTACAGATGGATTAATAGTAGGGGTGTGCTGGAGAGACCCTATTTTTAAATATTCAGTATGAGCATCAGTATCTTGAAAATCATAAAATGCTACAAATCAAGTCTTGATTAATTTTCTTTGTTTTATGCATCATCTGGAATTGACAAACTAAGGGAGAAAGTGATGATTTAATACAGAGGAAATTTAGAAGTGTGTCATGCATAAATTTCAGAAGACTTCAAGGAGCTGGTTGTTAAACATTTATCATCATAGCCACAATTAGTAGTGAAATCCTTCTGTAGAAAACTCATCTGATCCATGTTCATTAAATGTAAATATATATGAGTCATTTGGGGAATGGTTTCATAAAATGTCTTACACAGTAATAATGAAGAATTACTTTACTATTATAAATGACAGGTAGAATTCTGCAATTAAACTTGTGTTTAATAAAGAACTGGGGAAATATTCAAAAATAATTGGAAAATAAATAATCTAATTCTAAGGAATGATTGGGTTAAAAATCAAATCATAAAAACAAGCAATAATTACATTAAAGAGAATCTGAACAATGAGACCGCATACCAATATTTATGGGATGGAGCCAAAGAGTACTTAGGAGAGAATTTACATCTCTAAATGCTTTCATCAATAAAACAGAGAGCAAATCAATGAATTGGAAATGCAACCAAAAATATTAGAAAAAGAAAAAACATAAACATCCCTAATTAAGTGTCAAATTGAAATTAATAAAAATCAAAGGAAAGATGAATAAAATTGAAAGTTAGAAAACCAATGAAATAACAAATAATAGTAGGAGCTATCATTCTGAAATAATAAAATTGATAAACCATTGGTGAATTTTACTAAATGAAATAAGAAAAATCAAATTACCAGTATTAAAAATAAAAAGAGTGAATTCACTTCAATTAGCTTGAAATTAAAGCAATTATTAGGAACTGTTTTGCCCAATTGTTTGCCAACAAATCTGACAATCTAAGTCAAATGGATGAATATTTACAAAAAACAGAAATTTTCTATTTTAACAGAAGAAAGAATTGATTACATAAATGACTCTGTCTTAGAAAAAAAGAAATATTAAAAAGTCATCACTGTGGGACTTAGGAAAATTTCCAGAACCAGATGGGTTCACAAACCAATTCTAACAAAGATTTAAATATTAATTCAAGTCAATACTATATAAACTCTTTGAAAATATAGTCAAAAAGTAGTTCTAACAAATTTTTTTATGACATTAATATGTTATTGATACTTTACCCAGCATGTGTCAAAATAGGAAAAGAAAACTATAAACCAATTCCTTAATGTTTATTGGTGTAAAAAATGTTAAATGAAATAATAGCAAGAAGATTATAACAATATATCACAAGAACTAGGTGGAGTTATACCAAGAGTGTTGGGTTGGTTCCATACAAGGAAACTATGAGGATAATTGACCATATTAATAACAAAAACAGCAGAGATAATCTCAATAGATGCAATAAAAAAATCTTTGACAAAATATAGCAACCATTCCTACTAAAAACAACAGAAACTATAGGAGTAAGTGGAACTTTCCCTAAAATAATGAGTATTATGTATCTAAATGTATCAGTAATCATTATCTGTAATGGATAAGCTAGAAACCTTCCCATTAAGATTTGGGTGAAGCCGGGATGCCCTTTTTCACTACAGTTATTCAACATTACACTAGAAGGGCTATGGATAGTAATGACAAGAAAAAAGAAAGTGAAGGAATTCAAATAGGTAATGAAGAAACAAACTATTACTTTTGCAGATGATATGATGGTGTACTTGGAGAACCCTAGATAATCAACTTTAAAAAAAAGTGTGAAGGTAATTTACAACTTCAGCAATGTTGCAGGATATAAAAACTCATAAAATCATCAGCATTTCTATATATTTCCAACAGTCTAGCACCAAAAGATAGAAAGGGAAATTTCACTTAAAATAACTGTAAACAACATAAAATATTTGTGAGTCTACATTCCAAGAAAACCCCAGGAACTTTATGAATTCAAATATTTGAAAAAAATACCCAAATCAAATCAAATAAAAAAAATGGGAAAGACATAAATTGCTCATGTGGAAGTCAAACCAAGGTAATAAAAATCACAACTGTACTCAGATGGATTTATTTATTCAGTGTTATATCAATCAAACTACCAAAAATTATTTTAGAGCTAGAAATAAATAATAACAAAATTGTTCTGGAAAAAGCAAAGGTCAAGTATATCAAGGGAATTCATGAAAAAAAGGAGATGAATGTAGTTTAGTCATACCAGATCTCAAACAGTCTGGTACTGGCTAAGAAATCATGTGGTATGTCAATGATATAGATTAGGCACACAATGAACAGTCGTAAATGACCATGATAATCTAGTCTTTGATAAATCCAAAGATCCAAGATTTTAGCTCTGGAACTCACCATTTGATTAAAAATGCTGGGAAAGATGTATCTTAGTTTGGCAGAAAGTAGGAATAGACCAACATCTCACATCACATATTAAAATAAAGTCAAAATGGGCACAGAATTTAAACATTAAGGGTGATAGTATAAGTAGGTTGGGGTATAGACAATTTCACCTACTAGCTCTATGGATATGGGAAGAACTTATCACCAAACAAGAGATAGGGAGCATTATGGGACATAAAATGGATACTTTTGATTATATTAAATTAAAAAAAAAGCTCTTCACAAGCAGATCTAATATAGTGAAGGTTATAAGAAAAACAGGAAACTGGTAGGGGGATAATTCACAGTATTTCTCTGATAAAAAACTCATATCTCAAATATATAGATCAAATCTGTAAGAATACAAGTCATTCCCCAATTGAGAAATTGATAAAGGACATGAATAGGTAGTTTTCAGGTGAAGAAATCAGCACTGTCAAGAATCATGAAAAAAATGATTAGTGATTTAATGCAAACTTTAAACAACTCTGGGGCACCATCTTGCACTTATCATATTGGCTAATAAGACAGAAAGGGAAAACATCAAATGCTCCAGGAATGCGAGAAAATTTGTGTACTAATGTGCTGCTGGTGGAGTTATGGACTGGTCCAACCATTTTTAAGAGTAATGTGGAACTATGTGCAAAGGGTTATAAAACTGTGCCTACCCTTGAATCTCTTTACTATGACTGGATCTATATCCCAAATAGACAAAAAAGTCTATATGTACCAAATATTTATAGTAACTCAAAAGACATGTATGTGATTGTGATATAATACTATTGTACTATAAGAAATAAAAGGT
Source organism: Bettongia penicillata ogilbyi (assembly GCA_023548195.1). Classification (NCBI taxonomy): domain Eukaryota; kingdom Metazoa; phylum Chordata; class Mammalia; order Diprotodontia; family Potoroidae; genus Bettongia; species Bettongia penicillata. Next base: position 1,631,663 of record JAJHZJ010000787.1, read on the forward strand.
AGAATACTTTCAGAAAAACCTGGAACAACTTAGATGAACTGATGGAAAGTGAAGTGAACAGAACCAGAAGAACATTGTACACAGTAAAAGCAACATTGTACCATGATCAACTTTGAATGACGGGCATTTTCACCAACATAATGATTTAAGAAAATTACAGAGGATTCATGCTAAAAAATGCTATCCACATTTACAGAAAGAACTGATGGAATAAGAGTGCAGATCAAAGAATATTTTTTGACTTTATTTTTCCTGGGTTTATTTTGAGGAGGTTCTGTGTCTTTTTTTTCACAATATGATTAATATGGAATTTTTTTTATTACTATGCATGTAAAACCTATATGAAAACCTCTCAATGATGAGGAATAGGAGGGACAGTGAGAGACAATTTGAATGCAAACATCTTTAAAATGTTAAATTATCTTACATGTAATTGGGATAAAAATAAAAGACTAAAAAAAGAAATGACTGACTTTGAAAATTTGGAAAATTATAACATTTATATGAACTGATGTGCAGTTAATTAAGCACAGCCAGCAGAACCATATTCAAAATTCCTACAGAAATGTGAATGAAACATCAATGCTGTGTAAGTATATTGCCTACAAATAGCTATATTTGAAATTTGTGCTGGTAGGGGGAGGAAAAGATATAAAATAATATATATATTATATATATATATATAACTGTCAGCTAGTAAATCTGTTGGTTAATTTTGCTAAAGCCCTCTTTTCTTCTTTACTTTCATTCTTTCTTTCTAACTTTTTCCTTCCTTCCTTCTTCTTCCCTCCTTCCTTCCCTTCTTTCTTTCATTCTTTCTTTCATTCTTTTGTTATGATGTGACCCTCTGGATAGGGAAAGGAAAATTATGTTTTAGAAAATCTTAATCTAGGGAGTCCTGTTAGGTGGCACAGTGGATAGACTACCAGGCCTGGAGTAAGGAAGACCTTAGTTCAAATCTGATCTCAGACATTTACTAGCTGTGTGAATGTGGGCAATCACTTAATCCAATTTTCTTCAGCTTCCTTCTCTGTAAAATGAGCTGGAAAAGGAAATAGAAAACCACTCAAATGTCATTACCAGGAAAATACCAAATAGGGTCATAAAGAGTCAGACACAACTGAAATAATTAAATAACAATGAGAATCCTGGCTGCAGTGGACAGGTTACTGTAGGAGTATGTTCAAAAGAAATTCTTCCCTGGAGTTTCTGAACCTGCTTCTAAGTCAATCAAGGCATGGTGCTTCATGTTTTGTTTTAAACTTTAACACACTGTAGTTAGAGTATACAATGGGAAAGCAACATTTTTCTTGCAAGAGAATTGATTTGGTTTAGTTGACTGATTCCAAGTTCAGGTTTGAAATGAGCGCAATTTTATGTCCACTATTCAGGGATACACAATGGTTGATTATATTAAAAGCAGACTGGCATCACATTAGATGACAATTAGTAAAAACCATTGTAGCATGGAAAGAAGTCATGGTGTGTGATGGTCTTTGGTGTTGTTTTGTTTCCAACTCAACAGTCATGTTCTGAATTCAAAGAATATATTATCTCTTTTAAACTTCTACAAAACTTTAACTTTCATTTTCATTTACCTGTCTGTCTTGTTTAGACATTACTGACCATTTCATTTAATAGTCTTTCTTCATAATATGCTTATAGGATCATACATATTATATTAAATAATGTTTATTTATATATTAAGTATTACATTAAAACAATACCACCTGTGAAATTCTGAAATATGGATAATGATGTTCACCTAGAATATGTACATGAGGGAAAACATGTTGTTATTAAACAAGTTATATAGAGGTAGACATCAATATACTCAAATATGAAAGAAAACACCAATATATCATAGAAAGTCAATGGTTGTCCATTTATTCACATTCTTCATTTGGCTATATGGTAAGAGTATTATTTTGAATTTTTACTTTCAAGAGTAAAACTCAAAACTTGCACCTCTGCAAACAAATGACGTAGCTCTGTAGGAATTAGACAAGCTATCTGAACAGTTTTGTTAAAAGAGAAAAAAACAGAAAAAAATTATTTTTAACTAAGACTATGATGTGATTCTGACATTTGATATTCTTCCAATAGTGAAGACATTGACCCAGATCTGTAAAATTTCACAATGTATATTATGTGCATTTTTAATTTACCCCTTGAAATAATTTAAAGCCACAGATATGAATATATTTCAATAATTTTTAAATATTTTCACTTTAGGATGTGATTTTAATCTTTTCATGGGCACTGTTCTCATTCCAATGGCAGCTTGATTTATTTCAGGCTGAGCATTTTACCATCAAATATTTCACTCAATTTCTCATCTCCATGGTTTTTGTTTCATTCATTCTTAATTGAAACTCTATATCTTGATTCTTCACGGGTTACTATAGTAACCTATCTTATTCCCCCTGCAAGACAAGGTGATAAATAGGCCTATTATTTCTTCATGCAAATTTGGGGTTGTTGTTGCTTTCATGTAACACATCTCTCTTCCATTGCTCTCTGCATTGCCTCATTGCTCTTGTCAGAGCCAAGATCAACCTGCTCAAAACAGAGGTCACAATAATATGATTGTGAATGATTTTTAATGCATATTTCCAACAGAAGAGAGGACAGATTATAGATGAGCATTATCAGCTAGGAAGTCACTGCTTATTCTCCCTTTTTTCCTTGAGCACTGCCATCACTAAAATTGCTTCCATTGACACGCTTCTTGGCAGTTGAAGGTTATTTCTCAAAACAGTGTTGAGATACAAGAATGATGTATACCACAGAGTTATTTGTGCAAGTTGGTGCAGTACATCCATATTCATTCATGAAGAAGATGGATAATCACTGTAGAAAACAGATTCCTAGAGGGCTGTACACTGAGCTCATGATCAGCATATGGGAAGAAACATCATTTTTTCAGGTAAAAATATTCCCAGAAACCAAAGAATAGAATGAGTATGCATTCTTTTGGAACAGAAAAAAAAAAACCATCTGAAACAATACAAAACATTTGAAAAAATTGAAATGTTAATAAAAATGTCAAATTGTTTTATATTGACAATATTTTAATTTTTATCATAGATATAATTTACAAATAAGGATCGGAAAATAAAGATTTAAAGATGGAAGAGAACACAGAAGTCAATCAGTCAAAATCCTGTATTTTATAGATGGGGAATCGAACCCCTCAAACATTAGAGGACTTGCTCTATGTCACATAGGTAATAAACAATGGAAGTTGATTTTTCGTACCAAGGTCTTCTTACTCCACATCCAATATTATTTCACTGTTAATAATAAATTAACTCATCAACAAAAATGTTCTGTTAGCTTCTCCAGAGACCTTTGGATAATTATATCCGCTACCAAGTAGGTTTCTCCTTCACTTGGCATTCTAAAGCCATGTCCCCAACATGATTTTCTTGCCTTATTTTTCCATCTTCCTGGTCACACACTCTATGCCCTAGTCAGTCTGGATGACTCAGTCATCCTGAAGAAAATTTTGTACTTTTCTGCCTTTGCTGATGCTATTTCCTCTGCCTGGAATGCTTATTTCTTTTATTGAAATTTTCTAATTTCAATTCATCCTTCATGGCCTTAATGAAATGCAACATGATCCATGAAACTTTCTCAAATTTGTCCAATTGAAAATGATCACACACACCCCCCACTGATTTCCTATAATACTTTGTTCATTCAATGCATAAGGACGTCCACCTTATATCACTGTTGCATGTTCCATATTTCCGTACCGTTACTCTTTTTTTGGATCCCAAAGCTCTCTTTCTGCAGTTTTGCTGGAAGAAATGTTAGCTCCCTTTATGCTGCTAATCAGGTCTGTTTTCTACCTAGTCTTCCCGAAGTGACCATCCCTTCTGTTAATACATATAACAAATAAGTTATCCTTATCAGTAACTTTAGTATCACTGTGTATTCAGTTTATTGGCATACCTTTTGCCACCCACATACATACACCTCAGTAGATTTCTAATATCCTGGGAGAAGAGATTTAGTGAAGAGATATTGTACTTAATTTGCATAAAAACTCCACCAAGGACTGAACACAGGGCCCTATATATGGTTGACATGATTCTTTTGTGTGAATGTGAATTAAATTATTTGCCATCTCTTAGTCTCTCTTGGGGCTAACTGGAAACAAATGTTGTTTTGTTTTGTTTTTTTCTGGGGATTCTCTGAGATTCTTAAAATGTTTATAGATTACACATTATGTTGAATCAAGCTAAGGCCAACTGAATTAGCAATGAAGGGATTCAGTGACCAAAGAGAGATCTTTGTTCTGTAGGCATAGAGGACAGCTTATCGCTACAGTACCTCTGAGAATCACATAAATCAACTTCAGAAAAAAAAATCAAGTTATATATATATATATAGATATAGATATATATGAATAGATATTTCTCTTTAGTGGAATTTTCATGAGGAATACATTATTATGTAACCCCAATATATGAAACATATTATATGTGACTTTTGTATCTATCTGTGATTCAAAAAAAATTCTTAAATATGATTGTTTTCCTAAGCTATGTTCAATTAAAATTTGTGAACTAGGAATTGTGTACTAACATGTGGTCTCTGTATTTGAGTTGATCTTTATGTAACTTTATTGTCTTTGAATTAATACATGGTTGATAATGTCCATAGAAGCACTATCAGTTTACACAGTTTAATTTACAAAGGTGAAGATTTTTACTGGGCAGATTTTAAAAGTCTATAGGCATTTTTGTCTTTATGACAAAAGTATAGGGCAAACATTACAATGTCTACACATGCCTCTCCAATATTGCTCTTATTTTGATAATTGATAATACTTTCATCTTTCCTTCCCCCATTTCCCGTTTGAAAGAAGAAGCTACAGCAGATAACATCAGAGTAAAGAAATGGCTACTTCCGTACTGTTGACTCTCTACTCATCTTCCAAAGTAACTCTGAAAGATGTTATTTCCTGCCCCAGAAGCCAGGAGAGGTAAAGTGGAGAAAAATAATACCACAGGAAGTTTAGAGAAGGGCAGTGTTTTAGGCATGACAAATCTCTTCGTCAATGTGAAATATGAGTTTCTTTGGCAGTGTGCTCTCTACCCTACATATGAGAAGGACAGTGTGGATTTGAGTCAAGCTTTTTGCTTGATTTTTTTCTGTTATTTGATTGTAATATTTTCCTATTTAGGGGTTTTGCTTTTTTTCATTTTTTCTCTTTGCTTCATATGTATGTAAAGCAAATACTGGATAGGGGCTCAAACCATCTTTGTACTATATGTTACTCTAAACAGTCTACACTGAGTCTGAGTTAGTGAGGAATTTCACAATTCCTTTGGTTTCTTCTGTGGAAAGGTACTTGAGTAGTATAAATATAAATATCATACTTCTTTTTATCCCCACAATGTTGAACATAATGTCTTGCGTACTATAGATAATAAACTATAATATGTGTAAAGCCATGTCCTGTTCAACATTTTGTAAAGTCAAACTTATAAGAGGCAAAGACCCCCCCAAAAATGGGATGTAATTATAAGTCCCTTTGAGACATGAATGGAATATTATGTAGTTCACTCATACAACACCTGTACATATTAGTGAATCAATCAACAAGTGTTTATTTAGCAATGATTATGTACAAGGAATTATGCACTACATATACAAGTAAAAAGAATGAGACCATGTCTACTATGAAAGATGTTGCTTTTTAGCAGGGGGAAAATGAGACCATATGAAGAACCGTACAGCACAATTCCATTGTTCAATTGCTTCAGTTGTGTCTGACTGTCCACGACCCCATTTGTGCTTTTCTTGGTAAAGAGTATCTTGCCATTTCCTTTTCTAGCTCATTTTACAGATGAGGGAACTGAGGCAAATAGAGTTAAATAACTGTGATGGCAATCAAATTAGGATCTTTGGATGTTGTTGTTTTTACTAAAAGTGCTTCGGATTGAATAATATGATTAAAGAAGTCCTTTCCTATTCATTGATGGATCTGCCCATTGTGGGAAGCTTGATTAGAGGAGCTGTTTTATAGCAAGGTCCCAAGTACATTTTGTTTTTTCTATTGAGGCACTGGATCAAAGGGTTGTGATGCCCTCTGACTCTAAAAAAGGTATAAGTACTCTGAGTTGAGGTATTACTTTGGAGCTTAGTTTTTGCAAGAAGGTTTGAGTGCCAGACTAAGACTATGGGAAGCAGTTAAGGTGCCTGCTGGTTTTTTTTTTTATTTTTTATTTTTTTTTATTTTTTATTTAACTTTTTACATTCATTTTCACAAAATTTTGGGTTTCAAATTTCCTCCCTTTTTATCCCCTCCCCCCACCCCAATACCCCAAGCAATCTAATTTTCCCTATATCCAATCTGCCCTCTCTTCTGTCATCCCTCCCTTCTCTTGTCTCCATCTTCTCTTTTCTCCTGTAGGGCCAGATGACTTTCTATTCCTCATTAACTGTATGTCTTCTTTCCTAGTAGCAACAGCAATACTAAACAGTTGTTCCTAAAACTTTGAGTTCCAAATTCTCCCCATCCCTCCCTCCCCACCCATTCCCTTTGGGAAGGCAGGCAATTCAATATAGGCCATATCTGTGTAATTTTGCAAATGACTTCCCTGATAGTCGTGTTGTGTAAGACTAACTGAATTACCCTCCATCCTATTCTGCCCCTCATTGTTTCTCTTCTGTCTTTTGATCCTGTCCCTTCCCAAGTGTTGACTACAAATTGCTCCCTCCTCCCTTTGCCCTCCCTTCCATCACCCCCCCCCTTGCTTATCTCCTTCTCCCCCACTTTCCTATACTGTAAGATAGGTTTTCATACCAAAATGAGTGTGAATTTTATTCCTTCCTTTAGTCAAATGTGATGAGGGTAAACTTCTTGGTTTTTTTTTTCTCAGCTCTCCTCTTTATCCCTCCACTAAAAAGTCTCCTACTTGCCTCTTAAATGACATATAATTACCCCATTCCGTTTCACCCTCTTTCCTCCCACTACATTTCTCTCTCACCATTTACCTTAATTTCTTTTCAGCTATGGTCCCATCCTATTCAATTCACTCTGTGCTCTCTGTCTCTGTGTGTGTGTGCATGTATGTATGTATGTGTGTGTGTGTGGTCCCACCAACTACCCAGATACTGAAAAGTTTTAAGAGTTACAAATATTGTCTTTCCATGTAGAAATGTAAACAGTTCACGTCTGGTAAGTCCCTTAAGACTTCTCTTTGCTGTTTACTTTTTCATGCTTCTTCTCATTCTTGTGTTTGGAGGTCAAATTTTCTTTTCAGCTCTGGTCTTTTCATCAAGAATGCTTGAAAGTCCTCTGTTTCATTGAAAGACCATATTTTCCCCTGAAGTATTATACTCAGTTTAGCTGGGTAGGTGATTCTTGGTTTGAGTCCTAGTTCCTTTGACTTCTGGAATATCCTATTCCACGCCCTTCGATCTCTTAATGTAGAAGCTGCTAGATCTTGAGTTATCCTGATTGTATTTCCACAGTACAGAAATTGTTTCTTTCTAGCTGCTTGCAAGATTTTCTCCTTGAGCTGGGAGTTCTGGAATTTGGCCACAATGTTCCTAGGAGTTTCTCTTTTTGGATCTCTTTCAGGTGGTGATCAATGGATTCTTTCAATACTTATTTTGCCCTCTGGTTCTAGAATGTCAGGGCAGTTTTCCTTGATAATTTCATGGAAGATGATGTCTAGGCTCTTTTTTTGATCATGACTTTTGTCCCATGATTTTTAAATTGTCTCTCCTGGATCTATTTTCAGGGTCAGTTGTTTTTCCCATGAGATATTTCACATTCTCTTCCATTTTTTCATTCTTTTGGTTTTGTTTGGTGATTTCTTGGTTTCTCAGAAAGTCATTGGACTCCATCTGTTCCATTCTAATTTTGAGAGAACTATTTTCTTCAGTGAGCTTTTGAACCTTTTTTTCCATTTGGCTAATTCTGCTTTTGAAAGCATTTTACTCCTTATTGGCTTTTTGAACCTCTTTTGCCAATTGAGTGAGCCTAGTCTTCAAGGTGTTATTTTCTTCAGCATTTTTTTGTGTCTCCCTAACCAAGGAATTGACCCGTTTTTCATACTTTTCTTGCATCTCTCTCATTTCTCTTCCCAGCTTTTCCTCCACCTGTCTAACTTGCTTTTCAAAATCCTTTTTTAGCTCTTCCAAGGCCTGAGCCCACCTGACATCCCCCTGGGGTGTCTGGGGTACTGCGGCCCCGCCCTCCCCATCTTTCCCTGATGGCGAGAATATGTCCTCGTCATCAGATCCGAAGGTCGGGATCATTTGCATTTGTTGGAAAAAACTCTCTATAGTCTTATTTTTCTTCCCTTTTCTAGGCATTTTTCCAGCCAGTTACTTGATTTCTGAGATTCCTGTCCACCCCCGCCTAGATCCACCCAGCTAGTGCTTGGGGTCTGAGGTTCAAATGGGCTTTCCGCAGCAAGCTTTAGTTCTGGTGCTGGGGTGGGGGCAGGGCCGCCTCCCAGGCTCGGCCTCCTCAGGGGCTTTATGCAGAGACCTTCAGGAACAGAGCAGGTGGGGGGGCCGCCTCCCAGGCTCAGCCCCCTCAGGGGCTTTATGCAGAGGCCTTGAGTAATAGAACAGAGTGGGGCAGGGCCATCTCGCAGGCTCAGCTCCCTCAGGTTTATGCAGAGACCTTCCATAATGAAGATCCTGCCTACTGGTGAGGGAGTCCGGGTGGCAGCCGCCACCACTGCCTCTGCTGCCGCCCATGCCTCTGCCTCCGCTGCTTCCTGCCCCGTCTCTGCTGCCGCCGCTTCTTCCTGAGGGGGCCCGAGTCATGGAGACACTCTGCTCCCCACCTCCAGCCAACCGTCTCTCTCACTGACCTGTAGCTTCTGTGGGCGGAGGAACTTTCCTGGCTGCCGGAGCTTCCGTCCCTGAAGCCTGCTTGGGTCAGCTTCTCTGGGGCCACGGCCAGGGCAGCGCTGGGGGTGGGGTCCGCTTTCCGGGGCCTGATGGACCCTGAGGACATGTCTCCAGGGCTCTCTGGCACGGAAATCTCTTCCACTCTGGTTCTGCACATCTTTCAGTGATCCGGAATTTATGCGGATCTCTTTTTACATTAATTCTATGGGTTGTGGGTTGGAGCTCGTAAATGTGCGTCCTTCTACTCCGCCATCTTGGCTCCGCCCCGTGCCTGCTGGTTTTGAGAACCCAGATGTTGTGCTTCATTCTCTGGTAACCATGGACAGAGAGTTGGGGTTCAACTATCTATTGAATTCAGGCAGAGGATGCCGTGGTTGTTGACTTAATTTCTCTGTATTTTCTTTGAAGTTCAGGGTGCTGACTCCCTTGAATTAGATGAATGATAAATGTGCTTGGTTAAATCAAATACATGTATGTGATTAAAGTGCTTGTTAACGCCTTGAAAATTGCTTCCCTTTTATGAATGCAGATCTAAAAACCTGTGAGAGCAGATCCCCTATGTATGTTAAGAATCCCTACCCTAGAAACCAAAAGTAGAAGCTTAGCTCTGATGATGAAACTTCTAAGAGAGGAAAAGATTGAAAGGTAGTCAAGTGTATGACTTTATTTCTCTTTCTTAGCTTAATAATTTTCTTCACTTTTCTCATTGATAAAATAGCAGCTTTGTCTGAGAGGAATAAGAGGGAGGGGAATAACCTAGCTAATTCAATTCTATCTAAAAGTCTTCTTATTGTTTGAAGCATGGGAAAAAAAGCAAATAAAGAAGATTGATTAGTTGTTCCAGTGTCCCAGTTTAGAAATCATTTACTATGCTTTGTCTTACAATAAAACTGTCATCCTTCCTTAGTTATAACCATTTTGTATTTTTAAAATCATTTATTGAGTTTAGATGAAAGAGTGAAAGTTTGAATTTGAGTATTTTACTTGATATTAGCATAGCCTTATTATTGTTCAAATGAATCATTCTCCATATCAATTTAATATGAATTGTAAAAGTTTATTTTTCACAATATCATATAATTTTGTGTTTACCCATCATATTACTCATTTGATATACAGCATGACATTCCTGTATGCTGAAAATATATCTTAATGCATCTTGTATCACATGTTTCTATCAGTGTGATGCCCTTTTTGTTTGTTTGTTTTGTTTTCGCTTACTTTTTACAGTGGGCTTAATTGTTTTCCTGTGTACACCTCCAAGGAGTAAATAATCTGAAATTGATCTGAAAGAATGTCAAGCTATATTAGACAAAGCATTAAAATTATTCTCATCTCTTCTATCTCATCTGTGAACTTTTCACCATAACAATTCTCCATTATTTTTCTCATCATCAAATTATTAACTGATATTTCATTTCTTGTTTCCTTTTTTTTAATACAGTCAAACCAAGGGAGATAATGAGATCACAAAGATATTTTTTTAACGGAAAGAAAAAAATGAATAAATGAAGAGTTCAGAATATGTTGCAAATACCTTAGAGGACAACTTACTCATGTTCTTCAGCATTTCCTTCATTGTAGTTGCTTCATTACCATCCTCCTTTTCTTAGATCAATTAAATTGAATTTAACAGTATTTTGTTAAAAGGTTAGTATATTCTGGTTACTTTGCTAAACCTGGTAGAAAGAGAAACATGAAATGATCAACATCTCCAGATAACCAGCATTGGTATGTGTGTGTGTGTGTGTGTGTGTGTGTGTGTATGTGTGTGTGTGTGTGTGAAACATAGACAACATAAACATATTTAAATTGATTCAAAATACATGCAAAGTAAATGCATTGTTTGGGTGAGGAGAAAGAGGTCGCAAATAATGAGGAGGTTTAGAGGGGGCTAATATAGGAGGGTGTACTTGAGCTCAGACCTTAGGAAAGTTCCCTACTTTAAGAAATGGGGCTAAGGAAGACAGGCATTAAAGCAATTGAGTACAGCATAGAGACTTCCATCTGTTAGAATTCTTCACTGCTTTTTTACTTTATTCCAGTGTGGATTCCTAAAAGAGATCACACTATCTCTTTTCCAACTGTTAATGTTCTACTCCCTTCTGAAATTATATTATTACTTACCTCCTCCAATTGTCTATAATATCCTTCTACTAGAACATAAGCTCCAGGAAGGCAGGAGCTCTTTTCATTGTTTATTTTTGTTTTGAAACCTTAGGATCTTAAAAAAAGTATCCAATAGGATCTTAAAAAAGTATCCAATAGGAAAAAGTATCCAAAAGTATCCAAAAAAGTATCAAGAGGGGCTTTTTTTCCCTGCAAATGGATTAGGATCCAGAGTAGGATGAGAAGAATGGTAGCAAAGCTTCACTCTCTTGATTGGTGAATAGTTAGATTTACAAAAATTTGTCCCCTAAAAAGAAATTTGAGAGGATTTTTTAAATTAAAGTATAATGGAGAACTCATCAAATGAAAAGGACTGAAAATTCTGTATAGTAAGTTTGTAATAAACTAAATGTATGAAATGTTTAATCATAAAGAAATACCCCCCTAAACAGTGATGTAGTGTGAGTGAGGTTTTAAAGATTCTACTAATGTAGGAAGGCTGGATGACTAGGAGGATGGTGATGCTGGGGTCACCATCCTTTCCACTGGGAGTTTCAGAAAAGGAGAGTTGTTTTACTTTTTTTGGGGGGGGAGGGGGATGTTATTGCATTATGTTTGGAACATGCTGAGTTTGAGGTGCCTATTAGAAATCCAGTTTGAAATAAAAAAATGGCAATTCATATGGCCTTAGCAAAAAGGGGGTAAAAGAGGAAGCCTTGTTGAATAACCTCAATATTTTTAGTAATGTATGCAGTGAGGTCCTCAAGTTAAAGGATAGGAGCAGGGTTGGCTCATGGAGGCTTGGGAGATAATTACAAGATTTGAAATAGTCACTATAGAGAAAGTGACAAAGACTGAGTATTAGAACTTCCTTGTCACAATGAAGGTCATTTGAAATTATATAACATATATTGATAATGAAACCAAATTTTTTTCAATCTCTAATCAGGAATATGCAGAGAGATATCAAAGATGAAGTTGGTGGGAGTGAGGCTGGTAAGATATGATTGGCAGTACAATAAAGAAACAAGTGATTCAAGAATAGATGATAGTGTAAGTTTGAATTAATTTAACAAGGGATCAGTATAGAAATGAGAAGTGATGATAGCTAGTTAAAGGATAATGGGCAAGGAGAAAACAGCCTCTTGGCAGGCAAAAATATGTTATAAAAATCCAGGGAGTCTAGAAATATGTGTATTTGGTAATATGAAGTGGTTCCTGCTAGAGAAGACAAAACCTAGAAGGTAGGAAACAGTCTCTTGTCTTGGGGCAAATGCTTGAAGCTGGCAAGTGCAGTTGGTATTTGGAACCTGCTCAGATGTGTGCTTGATTGTTAGAAGTTTTAAATGAAGCTTAATGACAACCATATTTCCAAATAAGGGGAATGGACTTATTAGACTGATTTTTTCCCTACAATATTCTGTCATCTTTTCTCTTTCCATATATTTCCTGCTTCTACCCTTTTACTGTTCGTAACCCCAGTATTTCTTCAGAATGTTTATGAGGAAGGAAAATTTTAAAAAAATACAACAAAGGCAGGAGAAGGGAAGAACAGGGGAAGAATTATTGAATGATTTGTAGGGTATGGAATTGCTAGCATCCTTTTCACATATCATAAATAACTGCTAAAACTTAGTGATCGTTAACTTTTTAGAAGAGGAAAACATGATACTTCACATTTTTCCTTATTAAAATTCTACTGAGAAGAATCATTTGCTTTATTGAGGACACAAATATCTGTAGTTGTTTTATTTGATACTCGTTTAAAAATTTCTCTTTTCAGAAGCATTAGCTGCTGACCTTTAAAGCTAGACCTTACAGCTAGAATTTCATAAGGTGAGTTTTGCCTCCTATCTTTAAGAAAGGACGGTGGGCATGGTTGGGGATTCTAGAACATGATATGAACTGACTAGACAGAATACGTGAGAGTTGATGATGCATTTTGACCCATCTTCTCTTTTTATTAGCTTCTATAAGTGGCAAATGGGAGGCTAAAGTATATGGAATTCAATCTTTTTCCTCCTGCATCTCTTCTGAAGGGTTGGGAAAAAAGAAGCATTATGACTATATATTCTCTATGTTCATAATTAAGTGGCTATTTCTTTTTGTTAAAAAGAAAATGTCAGTAGACTTCTCTCTTGGTCTATATCTCAGCTAGAAGTTGGAAAGTCCACATGACCTAATATAAAGGTAGAGAGGAATATGAGTTTCTTGAGAACAGGGACTGTCTTTTGTTCTTTTTGTATCCTCAGAGCTTACCACAATACCTGACACATAGCAGAAACTTAATAAATTTTGGTTGAATTAACTTGAATGGAACTATGTCAAGGAGAATTTATTTTACTTCATACTTTTTTCAGAAATGATATTTATCTCTCCTTTTAGAATGATTGTTACTTTTATTATTATAATTTTAAAGAAACCTTTTTATTATTTGTAAAATTGTTGGTTTGTTTTTGTTTTACAAGAACCAGTTTTTTTTTTCCAAATAACTGTGCAAAGTTTATTTCCCATTCAATCTTTCTCAGTTAAAGAGTTTGCAATCTAATAGGGTTTGTTCAGCAAAGTACTTCATATCAACTATAGACAAACATACTTACATGGGAGAAAAAAAGAATCTTGGCACTTAAAAGATGCAATGTATCCTTATTAAGATTTTCTTATCAATAGATATGACTATACAGTTAATAAGTATTTATTAAATGACTACTGTGTACTGTGCCAAGTGCTAAGTGCTGGGGACACAGGGCAAGATAAGAGATAGTCCCGGATCTCAAGGAGTTCATAGTCTAACACTGGAAACAACACCCACACAAGTATGTACAAAAATTTGATACAGGATAAATTGAAGATATACAGAGGAAATGTACCAGCACTAAAGTGGATTGGAAAAGGCTTTACACAGTCAGAAAACTGGTGAAGAAAAACAAGAAATCTTTGAAAGACAGAGGGAAAGGAAATGGTCATTGGAGGTATTTAGCAGCTGCTTGGGAGGATTATCAAAAGAAGACCTGGAAGAATGTACTCATTTTATCGTTTTTTCAGACTCAGTTTCTTCACTTTGTACTAATTGGGTTTCACTGTAAAATCTCCAAGGCATCTTTCAGCAGTAAATCCTATGAGTTTATGGTTCTCATGTCCACAGTGACCACTAGTGTAGCTTCCCAAGTGGGTGAAAAATCTTCCTTCAGATATAAAAAAAATTGAGAAGTGAAGTAATTTCAAGCTTTCAATCACATGCTTACATGATACTGATGTTGGAATATTGGGAGATTAGGCAGTGACTACTTGAACTTTCATATAAATTTAATTGCTATCCTGTGGGACTGCATAAGGATGTGTCTTCCTCTCTAAAAATAAATTTCTAGTTTGAACAGCCTTGGGAATATATTAGAGGTATTTTCTGTTGGAGCTCTCCATTTCTGTTCGAAAGTTCATTTAAAAATGTGATTTAAGGCTCCTTAGAGAGAGGTTAAGAAAGAAGGGTTTTCATTCATTCTTTTAATACTTCTGGGGCAATTAAAAAATAAGTTCAACATAGATTTTTCATCCTGAAGCAATGACTATTCCATATTAAATATTTACATAAACATTCCCTGTTTATGACAAAGCACAAATTATCTGTACTATCAAGTATATTTTTCTCTTTCTCTCTGCATCCCTAAAGGGAATTAGTCATTTCTAAAGGAGTGTTCAATGTATTTTTTTCAATATTCAATTTAAAGTTCTGTGTAATGGTGCATAATTCCTGTTTGCTATAACTACCATGCATCTTTGACTATGGAATAATAAATTATCTACATACATATTCGAAAAAGAAAAATTCCATTCTCATTTCCCACTTACTGGCTCTTAATATACAGGAGGAATATCCTATTCCAACTACATTTGGATGGGGTTAGAATGGGCTACTTTGGCACGATATATTCATGAGAGATTAAAAGGGCCATTGATACTTTAACATATTCATCAATTTTTTTTCATGCTACATGTTTCTTGCCCTGGTTTTGATATTCTTTCTGTATAGCAGACTGGAGATGTTTCTCTTGATTTTTGAGAAATATCTTGGAGGCAGCATTGTAGCATATGCATTTTCCATAAGTTGTCTTTCATTCTCATGTGAAACAAGTCTACCTCCTATTTTTGTCATATATATCCTTATTTTATTCCTAAAATGTAGCACTCATACTGTGATGGTACAATATTTTTACCACCCTTTTGTGTGTTTCTATTAATTTTGATGGTTCTGGTTCTAGAAGCCGATATGGCAGAGTGATCTCTAACTGCTATATCCTACTCCTTGTTGGCCTTGACCAGTCCAGAGATAATCTCCCTTGAAAAAAACTCTGAAAGAGTGGGAGCAGCAGAAGGGATAAACAGAGTCTCAGTCCAGGAGACTAGAAAGATTGCTAAGGTAGTTCCTCTTGCTGTGGCTAAAGGCAAACAGTGCAGGATGAGAGCTGTACCAGATAGTCCCACCTCAATAAACCAGGAGAAGATCCTGAACCCCAAGGGGCTGAAGCCAGCAACTGCCAACACCAGGACCCTAGGTGTACTTCAACACTCCAGTGTAATTAGGAAGACACTAGGGCAGAAAGCCGAGTTTTCCTATGCTCTCGCTCAGCAGAGTAGTCTCCAGGGACCAGACCACCCCCACATACTTAATGAGCTACCTCCAGGGTAACTGTGGGAAACCCAAAAAGAACTAACCAGCCTCTGCTTTCAAATACCAGCCAGCTCAGCACCAAGTAAACTGAAGCATTTAATTTCTACCTTAAAGAACCAGAGGCCACAAAGTTTTAGGCACAAAATCTCAAATTTTAGGCACAAGAACTGTGGGACAGAGCTCCCTGTGCCACAGACACAAAGATCTACCTTAAAAGGAAGGAAGAGGATGATTATAATGAGTAAAAAACAAAGCAGAAAAGAAATGACTATAGAATCTTTCTATGGGGACAAGAACCAAAACATAAATACCAAAGAGGTAAGCATTGAGACTGTACTCCCATCTGAAACTTCAGAAGTGAATATGAACTGGTCAGAAGCACAAAGAACCTTCTTGGAAGTGCTCGGAAGGATTTTAAAACCCAAATTAGAGAAATAGAAGAAAAACTGGCCAATGATTTTTAAAGTATGAAAAAAAGAATTCACTGAAGAGAACATCTCCTTAAAAAGGAAAATTGGACAAATGGAAAAGGAAGTACAAAGCCTAACTAATGAAAATAACGCCTTAAAAGAAACAACTGAACAGATCAAAAAGGAGATGCAAAAGTCAACTAAAGAAAGCAATTTGATATAAAATAGAATCAGGCAACTAGAAGCTAATGAATCTATGAGACATCAAGAATCATAATAAAGAATGAAAAGATAGAAGAAAATGTAAAATATCTAATTGGAAAAAAAAACTAACCTGGAAAATAGATACAGGAGAGAAAATCTAATGATTATTGCTCTACCAAAAAGCCATGATGACAAAAGGAGCTTGGATAATATCATCCAAGAAATCATGAAGGAAAATTGCCCAGAAGTCCTAGATCCAGACAGCAAAATAGTTATTTAAAGAAACCACTGTTCACCTCCTGAAAGGTACCCCAAACTAAAACCACCAAGGAATATGGTTGACAAATTCCAGGACTATCAAGTGAAGGAGAAAATGCTGCAGGCAGCCAAAAATAAATAATTCAAATATCGAGGAGCTACGGTCAAGACCACACACAATCTTGCAGTGTCTACATTAAAAGATCAAAGGAAGAAGCCCAGCACATGTACATTGGCCTGTGTGGCACATGGAACAGACCAGGAGTTCCCAGATTGTTCAACCCACCAACACCAGAGACAGCTTCAAAGGCCAGTGGGAGAGCCCTTTCACCCAGGAGAGGGGAGCCGGTTTGAACTTCCAGAACCAGCTGCTGTTTTTGGAGCTCCCTGTCTAGAGCCCCTGGGGGAATTGAAGAGTGGATTTAAATCTCAGCGCTGAGTGACAGCCCTGGGAGACCTCTCCCCTGGGGGAATTGAGCCATTGATCTGATTCTTAGCCCTGAACTCCACCCAGGGGTGAGGAGGAGCACTGGGAGGGGGGGGGGAGGGTGGAGCTGGAGGCAGTTGTGGTGAGGGAATTCCAATTGCAAATTTTGGGCAGAAAAGTTTTGGTTGCTTCCAGGCCAATGTACAGGACAGGAGAGGAGTATACTCCACTCCCTTTATTGTGCCACCTTGGAGAAACTGAGAACCTAGAGATCCCCAGAGTATATCCTCCTTTTGACAAAGGACTCAAAAGTCATGTAACTGACTGGGAAAATGCCCACAAAGGGAGAAAAAAGAAGACTTATTTTCTTGGTAAACAGTTATTTTCTCTCATTCTTTTGGATGAGGAAGAACAAAGCATAACATCAGAGGAAGTCAAGATTCCTTTGTCCAAAACCTCCAAAATGAATATGTAAAGATCTCGGGCCATGGAAGAGCTCAAAAATGATTTTGAAGATCAAGTAAGAGATGTGGAGGAAAACTTGGAGGTTTTGGATGTAGAAACCATGACTTTTATGTCTTCCCTTGATGGATAAACATTGTTTTTCCTCTCCTCATTGGGAGGAAAAAGGGAGAAATGGAATGGGCAAGTTATCATCCATAAAGGAGGCAAGAAAAAGCTTTTCCGTGGAGAAGAAAAAGGAGGAGGTGAGAGGGAAAAAGGGATGCTTACTCTCTTCACATTCAACTTAAGGAGGGAATGAGATGCTCACTCATTTGGTATGAAAGTATATCTTGTACTACTGAAGGGTAGGGGAGAAGGGGACAAATAGCATGAGAGGAATTATAGAAGAGAGGGCAAATGGGAGCAGGGAGTAATCAGAAATAAACACTTTTGGAGAGGGACAAGGTCAAAAGAAAGAATATATAGTTAGTCTTACACAACAAGACTATTATGGAAGTCTTTTGCAAGATTACACATATACAGCCTATATTGAATTGTTTGCCTTTTCAGTGGGGATAGGTGGGTAGGGATTAAGGGAAAAAAGAGAGAATTAAAAGTATTAGGAATGCATGTTGAGAATTGTTTTTGCATACAACTAGGAAATAAGAAATACAGGTAATGAGATATAGAAGTCTATCTTGCCCTACAAGAAAAGAGAGAATAATGGGATAAAGGAAGGGAGGGGTGTGATGGAAGGAAGGAGATTTTGAGGGAAAGGGTAATCAGAATTCAAGACATTATGAGGAGGGGAGAAATGGGGAGAAAATTTGGAACTCAAAATTTTGTGGAAATAAATGTTGAAAACTAAAAATAAGTAAATAAAAAAATTTTAAAAAAATCAAAGAAATTGGAATGCGATATTTGGGTAAGCAAAGGAGCTGGGGCTACAACCAAGGACTAATTGCCCAGCAAAGCTGAGTACAATATTTCAGAGAAGGAGATGGACATTCAATGAAATAACGGATTTCCAGAGCTTCCTGATGAAAAGGCCAGAACTCAATCAAAAATTTGATCTTCAAATTCAGGTCTCAAGAGAGGCATAAAAAGGTAAACAGGGGAAAAATATTCTTACACAATAAGGGCAAACTGCTCACATTCCTATAAGGGAAGGTGACACTTGTTAATTTTGAGAATTATATATTTATTATGAAATATGAAAGAGATGTACATAGATAGAGGAAGTGGATGCAAATTAAATGATATGATAATAATAAATGTGATTTAAGGGTGGGAAGGGATGGTAATGGGCAATGTGAAAAGGAGGAGGCAGAAAAAAATAAATTTCATCACAAGAAGAGGTGCAAAAATATATTACAGTAAATGAAAAGAGAGAAGGGAGATGAGGATTGTTTGAGAGGTACTGTCATCTGATTGTATTCAAGGAGGGTACAATAAACTCTGTTAAGTGTAGAAATAAGTCTAGCTCTATAGGTAATAGGAGGGGAAGGGGAAAAGAAAAGGGATAGGATGCTAAAAGGGAGGAAAGAAGTAGTAAGGGGAAAGGATATTAAATGGAAGGGGGACTGAAAGAAAGGAAGGAAGACTCAGGGAGGTGGTCAAAAATTAAAACTCTGTTGGGGAGGGGAAGGAAGAAGGGAGAACTAAAAGCATAAACAAAGGGAAAAGGGATGGAGGGAAAGACAAAATAGTAATCAAAACTGCGAATGTGAATGGGAAGACTTCTCCCATAAAATAGAGACAGACAGCAGAATGGATTAAAAACTATAATCCAACAATATGTTGTTTACAAGAAGCACATTTGAAATGGGGGAATATATACAGGGTAAAGGTAAAAGATTGGAGCAGAATATATTGTGCTTCAGCTGATGTAAGAAAAGCTGGGGTAGCAGTCCTAATCTCAGACAAAGCAAAAGCAGAAATAGATCTAATCAAAAGAGATAAGGAGGAAAATGTATCCTGCTAAAAGGCACCATAGACAACAAAGCAATTTCATTACTAAACATATTGCTCCAAGAGGTATAACATCCAAATTCTTAGAGGAGAAGTTAAAGGAGTTACAGGAAGAAATAAACAGCAAACCCGTACTAGTGGGGGATCTCAACCTCCCGCTCTCTGAACTTGATAAATCTTACCTCAAAATAAACAAGAAAGAAGGTAAAGAGGTGAATAGAACTCTGAAAAAGGTAGATATGACAAATCTCTGGAAACAGATTGAATGGGGATAGAAAGAATACACCTTTTCCTCAGTGGTACATGACACATATACAAAAATTGACCATGTACTAGTCCATAAAACCCTCAGAATCGAGTGCAGAAAGGCAGAGATAGTCAACGCATCCTTCTCAGATCATAATGCAATAAAACTTAAATATAATGAAAGGACATGGAAATATAAACCAAAAACTATTTGGAAACTAAACAATCTAATCCTAAAGAATGAGTGGGTTAAACAACAAATTATAGAAACAATCAAGAACTTCATTCAAGAGAATGGCAATAATGAGACAACCTATCAAATTTTATGGGACACTGCAAAAGTAGTTCTTAGGGAAGTTTTATATCTTTGACTGCACACATGAATAAAATAGAGAAAGAGGAAATCAATAAATTGGGCAAGCAGCTGAAAAAGCTAGAAAAAGAACAAATTGAAAATTCCCAAGTAAATACCAAATTAGAAATACTGAAAACCAAAGGAGAGATTAGTAAAATTGAAATTAAGAAAACTATTGAACTAATAAGCAAAACCAGGAGTTGGTTTTATGAAAAAAAAAACCAATAAAATTGATAAACCTTTGGTCAATTTAATTTAAAAAAAGAAAGAAGAAAACCAAATAACCAGTATCAAAAATGAAAGAGATGAGCTCACCTCCATTGAGAAGGAAATTAAAGCAATAATAAGAAATTACTTTGCCCAACTTTGCCTCTAAATTCGACAGTCAAGATAAGATGGATGATTATTTTAAAAGACACAAATTTCCCAGACTGGTAGAAGAGGATATTCAACACTTAAATAACCCCAGCTCAGAAAAAAGCAATTGAACAAGCCAACAATGAACTCCCTAGGAAAAAATCTCTGGGGCCAGATGCATTCACAAGTGAATCAAACATTTAAAGAATTGTTAATTCCAATACTATATAGACTGTTTGGAAAAACTGGGGAAGGAGTCCTCCCAAATTCTTTTTTTGATACAAATTTGGTTTTGATACCTAAATCAGGAAGAGTCAAAACAGAGAAAGAAAATTATAGAACATTTTCTCTCATGAATATAGATGCAAAATTTTTAAATAAGATTTTAACAAAAAGAACACAGCAACTTATCAAGAGAATAATACATTATGATCAGGTAGGATTTATACCAAGAATGCAGGACTGGTTCAATATTAGGAAAACTATTAACATTATTTACAATATCAACCACAAAACTAATAAAAACCACATGATTATCTCAATAGATGCAGAAAAAGCTTTTTAAAAAATGCAACACTCATTCCTATTGAAAACACTGGAGAGCATAGGGATAAATGGAACTTTCCATAATATAATAAGCAACATCTACCTAAAACCTTCAGCAAGCATTATATGCAGTAGGGATAAACTAGATGCATTTCTAACAACATCAAGGGTGAAATAAGGATGTCCATTATCACCACTATTACTCAATATGGTACTAGAAATATTAACTGTAGCAATAAGAGAAGAAAAAGAAATTGAAGGAATTAGAATAGGCAAAGAAGAAACTAAGTTATCACTCTTTGCAGATGATATGATTATATTCTTAGAGAATCCCAGAGAATCAAGTAAAAAACTACTTGAAATAATAAACAACTTTGACAAAAGACAAAGTTGCAAGTTACAAAATATGCCCACAGAAATCTTCTGCATTTCTATATATTACTAACAAAGCCCAACATCAAGAAACAGAAAGAGAATTCCAATTTGAAGCTAGGGTAGACACTGTAAAATATTTGGTAGTCTACCTGCCAAAACAAGCTCAGGGACTATATGAACACAATTACAAAATACTTTTCACACAAATAATTTCAGATCTAAGTAAGTGGAAAAATATCAGTTGCTCATGGGTAGGTAGAAACAATATAATAAAAATGGCAATAATACTTAAACTTATTTACTTTTTCAGTGCCATACCAATTAAACTATCAGATCATCATTTTGTAGAGCTAGAAAAAATAATATCAAAATTCATCTGGAAGAACAAAAGGTCCAGAAAATCAAGGGAACTAATGAAAAGAAATGCCAGGAAAGATGGCCTAGCTCTACCAGATCTCAAATTGCATTATAAAGCAGCAATGATCAAAACCACTTGGTACTGACTAAGAAACAGATGGGTAGACCAGTGGAATAAGTTAGGTACCCAGTAGTCAATGAATATAACAATCCATTGTTTGATAAACCCAAGGCCCCCAACTTCTGGGCTAAGAGCTCACTGTTCAACAAAAAATGCTGGGAAAATTGGATAACAGTGTGGCAGAAACTAGGCATAGATCAATGCCTGACACCATACATAAGAATAAAGTCCAAATGGGTACATGATCTAGGTATAAAGACTGATACTATAAATAAATTAGTGGAGCAAGGAATAGTGTATTTACCAGATTTTTGGAGAAGGGAGGAATTTTTGACTAAACAAGAAATAGAGAACATTATGAAATGCAAAATGGTTAATTTTGATTACATTAAATTGAAAAGTTTTTGCAGAAACAAACCCAATATAATGAAGATTAGGAGGCAAGCATAAAACTGGGAAAGAATTTTTGCAACTAGTGTCTGTGATAAAGGCCTCATTTCTAAAACACACAGAGAACTGAGTCAAATGTACAAGAATACAAGTCATTCCCCAATTGATAAATGGTCAAAGGATATGAACAGACAGTTGTCAGAGGAAGAAATCAAAGGTATCTATAGTCACATGAAAAAATTCTCTAAATCACAATTGATTGGAGAGATGAAAAACAAAACAACTCTGAGATACCACATCACACCTATCATAGTGACTAACATGACAAATCAGGATGATGATAAATGTTAGAAAAAATGTCAGAAAGTTGGAACAATAATTAATTGCTGGTGGAGCTGTGAGCTGATCCAGTCATTCTGGAGAACAATTTGGAACTATGTCCAAAAGGTTACAAAAATGTGCATACCCTTTGACCCAACAATACCGCTTCTAAGAGATCATGAAAATGGGAAATGGTCCCACATGTACAAAAATATTTGTAGCTATTAACCTTGATGTTTGTAATTTCAACAATTCTGAATTTATCTTCATAGCATACCAACAACTTTTTTTTTCCCACATCATGCTATGTATACTTCCAAAACGTCTATTCTTTTTTCTTGAAATGCATATGGGTGTTGATGCAGTACCCAACATATAAAGAATATTTACATATGTCTAAAATGCCCTTTCATCCTGTGAGGAAGAGGTATATATGGCATATAGTGAACAAATGCCAAATTCACTATCTATAGCAATGTAGCTAATGGGTCACAAATGCTCTAGAATATAGAATGGTAAACCAATAGATCTGGAGAAGGAAGATATCTCTTGTACAGAGATTATCTCTTAATTCATTTTACTGATCTCTTCAAAGAAAGATATACTTATAGGGTTCTGTATATTTTCTCCTATTCTCCTGAACTGTAAAATTAAAAGAAATATATGTATCTGAATATGTGTATACATACATGCACGTACACACACACATATGTACACTGCTTCAAAAAGATAGAGGAATTTTTAAACATTAAATTTCAAAATTGTACTAATACTTTTGGGATATCTTGTATCTTCCCTAATTGTGACACAAATTAATACATACAAACTTACAAACTTATAATCACATTTACAGACACAGACATGAAGATATAGGCGAACATGGACACATAGACACACTCATGCATAGGTATACATACAAATAGAAGTATGCTTGTGTATAGATATAGATATATAAAATGTGTGTATACATGCACCTGTATATGTATATAGGGTGTGTATATATATGCATGTGTGTATATGTATGTATGCATCTACTCATGCATGCATGTAGCTAGATAGAAGACATTACAGAATTTCTTGCAAATATACCTTTCTGAAAAAAAGGGCTAGTGTAGGATGTTTATTTAATATTAACTGAAGGTCTATAAAATCATCAGGCTATATGTATCACAGAGTCACTAAAAAAAAATTCTGCAGATAGCACTATCGAAGGATAGTTCATATCTTTTGACCATTTATCAATTGGGGAATGACTTGTATTCTTGTACATTTGACTCCGTTCTCTGTGTGTTTTGGAAATGAGGCCTTTATCACAGACACTAGTTGCAAAAATTCTTTCCCAGTTTTATGCTTGCCTCCTAATCTTCATTATATTGGGTTTGTTTCTGCAAAAACTTTTCAATTTAATGTAATCAAAATTAACCATTTTGCATTTCATAATGTTCTCTATCTCTTGTTTAGTCAAAAATTCCTCCCTTCTCCAAAAATCTGGTAAATACACTATTCCTTGCTCCACTATAGAGTGAGCACTATACCTCACTCCAAGGTATAACCAAAAGAACATTAGAACAAAACTTCATTTTGTATCTCCATTCTCGTACTAATTCTGTGACTCCATCATGCCATTTGATGTCTGAGGTTTCTTAATCTGTAATAATGGAGATAATGAAAGTTCTAAAATTTGTCTTACAACTTTTATTCTGAGAGTATTGTTAAAGCATTATAAACATGTGAGTGAACATGACTCCAATGCTCCCTTTATGAACTAATAACAGTAACACATTTTCTTTATTTATTTATGTTGGTGCCATGAGAATTCATATAGTGCATTAATATTTTTAAAGGCCTCTGGGTTCAGGGAACAAACAGATTCCTTTTTGAAATAATTCAATGTGCTTGCAAATAACATTTTTTAAATTCTTAATAATACCCAGGAAAATAAAGATCATTTTTAAAGAGGATAAGGAAAGCAAACCAGTGCATAGTGTTGGGTTTAACAGACAGAAACTGATATAATCACAAGTAGAGAAGATTTTTCCAGTGACTGCACAGTCATGCCACTCTCAGGAATAGTAATCAAAACCACCTCAGCTACATGGAATTTCACTCAGCCACACTAATAGGACCCAGAAATTAAAAGTTAGCTCAAACTCTGTCGATATCACTAACACAATGCAAACTGATAACAATTTTTAAAAGATTTCAATAGTATTGTGGTTAATATGTTTATCTTATTTATGACAAATATCCGTCAAACTCAACTCTCCTACTCTGTAGTTTTTTTTTCCATATTTTTGAAATTGGTTCTCCCTCTATCCCTTTTACTGCAAATACAATACAATATATATTCATGAGCCAATTTCAATTGTCTTTGGCATGAATGTTTGGCTTCCTGTCTGTCAGACCTGTACCTTGTGGGGGTTCCTAGGGGATTAATTATGAATAGAACTGTACATGTGACTCACTCCTCAGAAATGTTAATTTTTTGCAGATTAATTACTAAGATAAATTCAATCTTTTAAGTTGCATTCAGTCTCCTAAGATTTGGTGGAATTCCATCTTTCTAGCCTTTTTTTGATATTTCCTTTCAAGAACTCTATACTTCAGTCAGAATGGATCTATTCATCAAACATGATTTTCACTTTCACACCTCCACACTTCTTTCTCACACTATACTTAGAATTCTCTCTCTATTCAAATTTTAAAACCTTTTGTGAATAATTCTTCTTCCATAAATGTTTGGATCACTCTATCATTAATGACGTCTTTTAACCTAAGACTTTGAGTAGCATTTTGTTTTTTTCTCTCAAATGTATGAGTCATGTAACTATACGATTTATAAAAAACTTTTAATAGTTATAAATATTATATATTTATATATGAACTTATAATTTACATATATATAACGTCTATGTAAATAAATATATATATATTTTCCTCAAAAAACCTTGTGAAGCAGGTGCTAGGTTTATCCCCCTTTAATGAAGAGGAAATTAAGACTGAAGGAGTTTAAACAATATCCTCAAGGATCACATAGTTTAGTAATCCTCCCAGAAAGATTTTGCATTCAGCAATCTAAACCCTAGGTCCAGCATTCTATCTATTGTGTCCTCTAGCTGCATCATGTTATATTGGTGTGTAGGATATCTTTTTCTTTATATGCATAATGTATCCCCTTGTAAAATATTTTATGTTTATTTTCAGTTACAAGTTCTTTCCCTCTTTCCATTCCCTCCACCACTCTTTGAGAAGATAAAAATTAAGGCACCCATTGAACATAGTTAATCCTAAAAAAAACTACCATATAATCCACATAGTGAAACAAAGGGAAGGAAATAAAAGTCAGAAAAAAATACATGCTTTAATCTACACTAAATCCATCAATTTTTTTTCAGGAAGTAAAGATTATTTGTTTTTTTTTTTTTTTTATCATGAGTCTTTTGGAATCATTACAGATCATTTATTCACAATTATTGCAGCAATCTTGGTGTAACTATGCATATTTTCCTCCTGGATCTGATAGCTTCCACTTTGCATCAGTTCATATAAGTCTTACATGTTATTTTCTAAAATCATCATTTCTTAAAAGCACAATGGTATTTCACCATAACCTGTTCCATAACTTATTCAGCCATTTTCCAATTGATGGACATCCCTTTAGTTTCCAATTCTTTGCCACTGCAAAAAATAAAAAAAATAAAGCTGTTACAAAAATTTATGTACACAGGAATCCTTTTTTCTTCTTCTCTAAACTCTTTGCTCTATTCCCCTAGTAGTAACATTGCTGGGTCAAAGGCTATACACAGTCTTATAGCCTTTTGGGTATGGTTGCAAATTGTTCTCCAGAATGATCGGACCAGTTGAGAGCTCTATTAATAGTACATTAGTATACCTATTTTTTCACATCAACTTCAGCAATTGTCACTTTCCTTGTCTCTCATCTGATGGATGTAAGTTGCTAGCTCAAAGTTGTATTAATCTACATCTTCAATTATATGTTAGGAAAATTACTATTATACCATGCAATTTGGTAATTAATATTGTGCTGTAATTCATCCTTTTCCCTATTTGTCAAAACCTTCTCTCTTAGGATTTTCCTAACTCAAAAGGAGATCTCTGCCAGTATAAACTAAGTTGTCAATGAGGAATGTGATTACTCTTAGCCCCTGAGCATATGCAAGTTAACCATTTTAAAGTGGGAACCCTATTTATATTAGACTCATAAGAAGAAAATCAGCTTGGACTTAGCCCTCCCTGGAGGACAGCTTTCTTGTCTTTCTTGTCTCCATTTTGAAAACTAGAAAAGACTTAATCTCCAAGAAGACGACCAAATGGGGGAAGATTCCAATTGGTGATTCCAATTTTATTTCCTATGATTCACACTGTCTCTTGTGTCATAAATTCTTTTCTTATCTATAGATCTGACTGGCAAATTTTTCCATTCTCTCTTAAGTTGCTTAGGATATCTTCCTGTATTTCCAAATCATTTTTCAATTTTGTGTTTATCTTGTTATATGGTATGAAATGTTGGTCTCCTCCTAGTTTCTAGCTTTTCAATTTTACCAGAAGTTTTTTGTTCATTTCATTTGTTTTTTTTTTTCCCCTGAATGGTGAGATTTTCTTCCAACAGTTGGAATCGTTGGGTTGATCAAACACTATGATAATGTGGTTATTAACTTCTTATATTATATACAAAATATATTTCATTTATCAAACACTGTACTTCTTTTTTAAATGATATTTTTTACATATCAAGAATATTTTAGCATTCATTTTTTGCAATATTTTGAATTCTAAATAGTTCTCTTTCCCTCCCTTTCTCCCCCTCTTTTGAAAATGGTAGGCAGTTTGATAGTTTATGTAATTGCTTTCATGTAAAACTATTCCCATGTTTGTCTTAGTTGTGGAAATAGAAACAGATCAAAAAGAAATGCAACCATGAGAAGGAATGAAGTGAAAAAAGTATGTTGGTAGCTGACAGATAGCTATGAGAGACTAAATATAGTTTTAGCTGAAAGATTTAATGATTTTTCTAATATTTATTTTTGTTTCCCCTGCTAATTTCACTTTTCATTATAGAAGTCAGGAAAATTAAAGTAAGTAAAAGACATAATGGAAAAGGCCAATTCATATGCGCTTTTTTAAAAAAAATTGATTTAAATACTGGTTATAATCATTAAATGACAATGCTTCTATGATGTCATCAATGCAGAAACTCTCTTCAGTGATGCATATCAAAATCCCTGCACATCTACTCACTTTAGTTAATCTTTATTCATGTTTTTCTATAAGTTATTACACTAACGCCTTTCCTCTTTTTTTCTTTATATTATCAGTATTTCAGTGAAGCATATCAACTTTCCATTTGGCATTGCTTACTCCTTCATCACATGACTACTATATTTTTTCTTACTATAGTGCATTTTCTGAAGACAATTTTTCATTATTTAGTTTTCCCCTGTTACATATAAAACAGCAATTTTAACATTCATTTTAAAACTTTGAGGTTCAAATTCTCTCCCCTTGCCCCAGATGAGAAAAAAAGCAATTCAATATAGCTTAAGCATGTGTAGTAAAGTAAAACATTTCCATAATAGTCATGCTGTGGAAGAAAACAGCAACAACAAAAACATCCCCACTAAAGAAATAAAAAAAAAAAAAGATGCTTCAGCCTGTATTCTGACATCATTATTTTCTCTCTGGGGATGGATAGCATTTTTCTTCATAACTCTTTTAGAGCTGTTTTGGGTCACTGTATTGTTATGAATAGCTACGTTATCCACTGCTTATTATCTTACAATATTACTGTTACTTCGTGCATAGTACATTTTCCTTGCATCAGCACATGCAATCTCTCCAGGTTTCTCTGAGAGCATCTCATTCATCATTTGCCATAACAGTATTCCATCAAAATAATATACCATAAGTTATTCAGTCATTCCCAAATTGATGGGTATCGCTTCAATGTCCAATTCTTTTCTACCAGAAATGTTCTAAATATTTTTTGTACATATAGTTCCTTTTCCTTTCTTACAAAATATCTTTGGGATACAGGCCTAATAATGGTATTGCTAGATCAAAAGCTATATATGGCTTAATAGCCCTTTGGACATAGTTCTAAATTGCTCTAGAGAATGATTAAATCATAACAGTACCACCTTCATAACAGTACCAAGTTCATAAGAGTACCAACAGTGCACTAATGCCCTATTTTCCCACATTCCCTCCAACAGTTGATATTTTTTTCTCTTCTGTCCCACTAGCTAACCCAATATGTATGAGGGAATACCTCAGAATTATTTTAATTTGCATTACTCTAATTAATAGAGCATTTTTCATCTGACTGTTGATAACTTTGATTAATTTTTCTGAAAACTGCTCATATCTTTTGATCGTATATCAGCTGGGGAATGGCTCTTTTTTTAAAAAAAATTAACTCAGTTCTATACATGATTAAGAAATGAGATAGTTATCAAAGATGCATGCTTCAATTATTTTCACAGCAATTATTGCTAACTATATTTCTCTCCATCCTATTTTCCACTGCCCTGTTTATTCTATTCTCCCTCTCCTTTCACCCTGTCCTACATCAAAATGATTTTGCTTCTGACTACTGCTTCTCCCAATTTAGCAACCTTCTATCACTCCTCCTCTTCTCTTATCCTTTTCTTCTCCAACTTTCCTTTAGGATAAGATTTATATACTCAATTGTGAGTGTATGTTATTCCCTTTTTAAGTCAATTCTGATGAGAGTGATGTTCATGCTCCCTTCTTCCCCTACACTATAAAATGTTTTTCTTGCCTCTTTTACGTGATTATTTATGATCATTCTACACTTTCCTTTCTCCCCATACATTCCTCTCTCATGTCTTAATTTTAGTTTTTAAATATTATCCCTTTATATTTAACTCACACCTGTGCCCTCTACAACATATGCTCCATCTGTCCCAATGAGATAGTTCTTGTGAATTATGAGTATCTTCCCAAGAACTTTAAAGTTTAATCTTATAAAGTTCCTTATTATTTCCCTTTACTGTTTACCTTTCAAGGCTTCCCTTGACTCTTGAATTTGAAATTTAAATTTTCTCTTTAGTTCTGATGTTTTCATCAAGAATGCTTGAAAGTTCTCTGTCTCATTGAATATTTTTTCACCTGAAGGATTCCATTCAGTTTTGCTCTGTAGATGATTCTTGGTTGTAATCCTAGTTCCTCTGCCTTCCATAATATCATATTCCAAGACCTCCTTTCTTTTAAGGTAGAAACTTATAATCTTTTTGTTATCCTGTTGGTGGCTCCATGCAACTTGAATTGTTTCTTTCTGGTTGCTTGAAATATTTTCTCCTTGACCAAAGAACTCTTCAAAGTGGTTATAATATTCTTTGCAGTTTTTGCTTTGATATCTCTTTCAGGAGGTGATTGGGGATTCTTTCAATTTCTACTTTACCTTTTGGTCTTATAACATCAGGACAGTCTTCCTTGATAATTTTTTTTTTTTTAGATTTTTTACATTTTATTTATTTATTTAATTTTTTACACTCATTTTCACAAATTTTTGGGTTCCAAATTTTCTCCCCTTTTATCCCCTCCCACCACCCCAATACCCCAAGCAATCTAATTTTCCCTATTTCCAATCTGCCCTCTCTTCTGTCATCCCTCCCTTCTCTTGTCTCCATCTTCTCTTTTCTCCTAAAGGGCCAGATGACTTTCTATTCCTCATTAACTGTATGTCTTCTTTCCTAGTTGCAACAACAATACTAAACAGTTGTTCCTAAAACTTTGAGTTCCAAATTCTCCCCATCCCTCCCTCCCCACCCATTCCTTTTGGGACGGCAGGCAATTCAATATAGGCCATATCTGTGTAGTTTTGCACATGACCTCCTTGATAGTCATGTTGTGTAAGACTAACTGGATTACCATCCCTCCTAACCTGCCCCTCTTTGTTTCTCTTCTGTCTTTTGATCCTGTCCCTCCCCAAGTGTTGACTTCAAATTGCTCCCTCCTCCCTTTGCCCTCCCTTCCATCATTCCCCCCCCGCAATATCTCTTTCTCCCCCACTTTCTTATACTGTAAGATAGGTTTTCATACCAAAATGAGTGTGCATTTCACTCCTTCGTTTAGTCAAATGTGATGAGGGTAAACTTCTTGTTTTGTTTTTTTTTTTTTTTTTTTCTCAGCTCTCCTCTTTTTCCCTCCACTAAGAAAAACTCCTACCTGCCTCTTAAATGACATATAGTTACCCCCTTCCATTTCCCCCTCTTTCTTCCCACTACATTTCTCTCTCACCATTTACCTTAATTTCTTTTAAGGTATGGTCCCATCCTATTCAGTTCAATCTGTGCTCTCTATCTCTGTATGTGTGTGCCTGTGGGTATGTGTGTGCATGTGTGTACATGTGTATGTGTGGTCCCACCAACTACCCAGATACTGAAAAGTTTTAAGAGTTAGAAATATTGTCTTGTATGAATGTAAACAGTTCACTTCTGGTAAGTCCCTTAAGACTTCTCTTTGCTGTTTCCTTTTTCATGCTTCTTCTCATTCTTGTGTTTGAAAGTCAAATTTTCTTTTCAGCTCTGGTCTTTTCATTAAGAATGATTGAAAGTCCTCTGTTTCATTGAAAGACCATATTTTCCCTTGAAGTATTATACTCAGTTTAGCTGGGTAGGTAATTCTTGGTTTGAGTCCTAGTTCCTTTGCCTTCTGGAATATCCTATTCCACGACCTGCGATCCCTTAATGTAGAAGCTGCTAGATCTTGGGTTATCCTGATTGTATTTCCACAGTACTGGAATTGTTTCTTTCTAGCTGCTTGCAAGATTTTTTCCTTGAGCTGGGAGTTCTGGA
The DNA here is from genome assembly GCA_023548195.1 of Bettongia penicillata ogilbyi. Taxonomy (NCBI): domain Eukaryota; kingdom Metazoa; phylum Chordata; class Mammalia; order Diprotodontia; family Potoroidae; genus Bettongia; species Bettongia penicillata. The sequence continues at coordinate 1,662,952 of JAJHZJ010000787.1, forward strand.
ATTTGGCCACAATGTTCCTAGGAGTTTCTCTTTTTGGATCTCTTTCAGGTGGTGATGGATGGATTCTTTCAATACTTATTTTGCCCTCTGGTTCTAGAATGTCAGGGCAGTTTTCCTTGATAATTGCATGGAAGATGATGTCTAGGCTCTTTTTTGATCATGAGTTTCAGGTAGTCCCATAATTTTTAAATTGTCTCTCCTGGATCTATTTTCCAGGTCAGTTGTTTTTCCCATGAGATATTTCACATTCTCTTCCATTTTTTCGTTCTTTTGGTTTTGTTTGGTGATTTCTTGGTTTCTCATAAAGTCATTAGATTCTATCTGTTCCATTCTAATTTTGAGAGAACTATTAAATTCAGTGAGCTTTTGAGCCTCTTTTTCCATTTGGCTCATTCTGCTTTTGAAAGCATTCTTCTCCTCATTGACTTTTTGAACCTCCTTTGCCAATTGAGTGAGCCTATTTTTCAAGGTGTTAATTTCCTCAGAACTTTTTTGGGTCTCCTTTACCAAGGTATTGACCCGTTTTTCATACTTTTCTTGCTTCTCTGTCATTTCTCTTCCCAGTTTTTCCTCCACCTGTCTAATTTGCTTTTCAAAATCCTTTTTGAGCTCTTCCAGGGCCTGAGCCCATCCGCCACTACCCTGGGGTGTCTGGGGTACTGAGGCCCTGCCCTCCACATCTTTCCCTGATGGCAAGGATACGTCCTCGTCATCAGATCCGAAGGTCGGGATCATTTGCATTTGTTGGAAAAAACTTTCTATAGTCTTATTTTTCTTCCCTTTTCTAGGCATTTTCCCAGCCTGTTACTTGACTTCTGAGATTCCTCTCCACCCCCGCCTGGATCCGCCCAGCTAGTGCTTGGCCTCTGAGATTTAAATGGGCTTTCCTCCTGCCAGCTGTCAATCAGTGAGCTTTAATTCAGGTGCTGGGGTAGGGGCAGGGCTTTCTCCCAGGCTCAGCTCCCTCAGGTTTTATGCAGGAACCTTCCGTAATGAAGATCCTGCCTGCTGCTGGGGGATTCCTGAGTCCAGGTCCGTTGCCGCCTCAACCGCCGCCCACACCTCTGCCTCTGCCGCTTCCTGCCCCCATCTCTGCCGCCGCTGCTTCCTCCCGAGGGGGCCTGAGTCACGGAGATGCTCCGCTCCCCTCCTCCAGCCCGACCTTCTCTCTCACTGACCTGTAGCTTCTGTGGGTGGAGGGACTTTCCCGGCTGCCGGAGCTTCCGTCTCGGAAGCCTGCTCGGATCAGCTTCTCTGGGGCCGCGGCCAGGGCAGCGCTGGGGGTGGGGTCCACTTTCCGGAGTGCGACGGACCCTGGGGACGGGTCTCCTGGGCTCCCTGGAACTGAAATCTCTTCCACTCTGTTTCTGCACACCTTGTATTGACCCAGAAGTTATGGGGCTCTCTTTTTACATTGATTCTATGGGCTTTGGTTTCTGAGCTCTTAAACGTGCGTCCTTCTACTCAGCCATCTTGGCTCTGCCCCCCCTTGATAATTTCTTGAAAGATTTTCTCTGGATTTCTTTCTTGATAATGACTTTCAGGTAGTCCAATAATTTTTAAACTGTCTCCCCTGGATCTATTTTCCAGATCAGTTGTTTTTCCAATGAGACATTTCAAATTTTCTTCTATTTTTTTTCATATTTTGGTTTTGTTTCATTGTTTCTTGATTTTTCATAAAGTCATCACTTTACATTATTCCATCAGACTTTAAAGAATTATTTTCTTCAGTGGACCTCTTTTTCCATTTGGCCAATTCTACTTTTGAAAGCATTATTTTCTTCTTTGGCTCCATTGGACCTCTTTTGCCATTTGGTCTAGTCTGTTTTTTAAGGTGTCATTTGCTTCAGTATTTATATATACACATATATGTAAGTGTGTGTGTGAGCATTTGTGTATAATCCCTCCAACTACTGAAGCACTGAAAAAAGTCTCAAGAGTGACAAATATGAACTTTCCATGTAAGAATGCAAAAAGTTCAATTTTGTAAGTCCCTTATGATTTCTCTTTCCAGTTTACCTTTTCATGCTTCTCTTGATTTTTGTGTTTGAAAGTCACATTTTCTATTCAGTCCTGGTCTTTTCATCAAGAATACTTGAAAGTCCTCTATATTATTGAATGATCATTTTTCCCCTGAAGTATTATTCTAAGTTTTGATGGCTAGGTGATTCTTGGTTTTAATCCTATTTCCTTTGACTTCTGGAATATCATATTCCAAGCCCTTTGATCCCTTAACGTAGAAGCTGCCAGAGCCTGTGTTATCCTGATTGTATTTCCACAATACTCAAATTGTTTCTGACTGCTTGCAATATTTTCTCTTTGACCTGAGAAGCCTGGAATTTGGCTTCAATATTCCTAGGAGTTTCTCTTTTTGGGTCTCTTTCAGGAGGTAATAGGTGGATTCTTTCAATATTTATTTTGCCCTCTGTTTCTAGAATATCAGGGCAGTTTTCCTTGATAATTTCATGGAAGATGATGTCTGTTTTTGTTTTTTTGTTTTTTGTTTTTTTCTGAACATGACTTCCAGGTAGACCAATACATTTTAAATTGTCTCTCCTGTATTTATTTTGCAGTTCAGTTGTTTTTCCAATGAGATATTTCACATTATCTTCTATTTTTTCATTCTTTTGTTTTTATTCTGTAATTTTTTGATTTCTCGTAAAGTCATTAGTTTCCATCCATTCCATTCTAATTTTTAAAGAACTATTTTCTTCAGGGAGATTTTGAGGCTCCTTTTCCAGTTGGCTAATTCTGCTCCTTAAAACATTTTTCTCATTGGCTTTTTGGACCACTTTTGCCTATTGAGTAGCCTATTTTTAAAGGTGGTATTTTCTTCAGCATTTCTTTGGACCTCCTTTAGCAAGTATTGATTCACTTTTCATGATTTTCTTGGATTTCTCTCATTTTTCTTCCCAATTTTTCCTCCATCTTTCTTACCTAATTTTCAAAATCCTTTTTGAGCTCTTCCATGGCTTGAGACTATTGCATATTTATTTTGGAGGTTTTGGATGCAGAAGGCTTGACTTTCTCTGATGTTATAGTTTCTATTTCCTCATCTGAAAGGATGGAAGAAAATGTCTGCTCACCAAGAAAGTAACCTTCGGTTTTCTTATTTCTTCTCCCTTTTTGGAGCATTTTTCTAGCCAGTTACTTGACTTTTGAGTCCTTTGTCAAGAGCAGGGTATATTCTGGGGATATGTAATTTCTTAGTTCCTCTAAGGTGGCACAATCAAGAGAGAGGAGTTTGCTCTTCTCTTGCCCTGCACATTATTCTAGTAGCAGCCAAAAACTTTTCTGCTCAGAATCTGCAATTAGAATTCCCTCACCAAAATGGCCTCCAGCTCCACCAAACCATTCCTCCTCCTCACCCCAGGACAAGGTTCATGGCTGATATTCAGAGAAGTGGCTCAATTCCCCCAGAGGTTTTAGGCAGAAATCTCACAGGGCTGCCACCCAAGTCTGAGATTCAGATCAGCTGCTCAATTCCCCTAGGGGCTCTAAGCAGAGGGCTCCAAAAATGGCAGCTGTCAGTGTAGTGCTTGATGCTGGCGATCCAGATTGTGCTCCCTTCTCCTGGGTGAAGGAACACCCCCCACCCCCTGCCACCACTTATCCTTGAGACTATTTGTGGCATTTGTGGGTTGAAGTTTTCCGGTCCTGTCCTTGCTGGTCTGTAATCCACACTGGTCTGTGCTCCACACACCAGTCTGCCTAAGATCTTATTTTCTTCAGCATTTTTTGGGTCTCCTTTAGCAAGCAGTTGACTCATTTTGCATGATCTTCTTCCATTACTCTCATTTCTCTTCCCAATTTTCCCTCTACTTCTCTTAATTGATTTTCTTTTTTTCTCTTATTTTATTTTTTTAAATTGAATTTTATTTATTTATTTTTAGTTTTCAACATTCATTTCCACAAGATTTTGAGTTCCATATTTTCTCCCCATCTCTCCCCTCTGCCTATCCCAAGACAGCATGCATTTTGCTCACCATTTCCCCCAATCTGCACATTCTTTTATTACACTCCTCCCTTCTCTTACTGAATCTCCTATATTTTCTTGTGGGGCAAGATAGATTTCTATACTCCATTTCCTATATATCTTATTTCCCAGTTGCATCAAAATACAATTTTTTAACATTTGTTTTTAAAACTTTGCATTTCAACTTCTCTCTCTTCCTCCCTCCCCACACATCCCCACTGAGAAAGCAAGCAGTTTGATATATGTTATACATGTGTAGTTATACAAAAGACATACAAAAGTCATGTTGTAAAAAACTAACTTTAGTTCCCTCCTTCCTATCCTACCCCCCCATTTATTCTATTTTCTCTTTTGAAATTAACCTTCCTCAAAGGTATTTACTTCTAATTATGCCCTGCTCCGATTTGCCCTCCTTTCTATCATCTACCATCCCTTTCTTATCCCCTTCTCCCCTTCTTTTCTGCAGTGTAAGTTAGATTTTCATAGCAAATTGAGTATGCATGCTATTCCCTCCTTATCCCAAATGTGATCAGAGTAAGGTTCACTTTCTTCCTCTCACCTCCCCTTTCTTCCCTTCCTGTCTTTCCTCTTTTGTGGGGGAGATAATTTGCCCCATTCTATTTTTCTCTTTCTTCTCCCAATACATTCTTCCCTCACCCTTTAATTTTATTTTTTTTAGATATCATCTCTTTCTATTTAACTCATCCTGTGCCCTCTGTCTATATGTATATTATCCTTCCAACTACCCAAATACTAAAAAAGTTTCAAGAGTTATAAATATTATCTTTCCATGTAGGAATATAAACAGTTCAACCTAAGTAGTCCTTTATCATTTCTCTTTCCTCTATACTTTTCATGCTTCTCTTGATTCTTGTGTTTGAAAGTCAAATTTTCTACTCAGCTCTTGTCATTTCATCAAGAATGCCTGAATGTCCTCTATTTCATTGAATGATCATTTTTTCCCCTGAAGAATTATGCTCATTTTTACTGGGTAGGTGATTCTTGGTTTTATTCCTAGTTCCTTTGACTTCTAGAATATCATATTCCAAGCTCTTCAATTCCTTAACGCAGAAGCTGCTAGATCTTTTGTTATCCTGACTGTATTTCCACAGTACTAGAATTGTTTCTTTCTGGCTGCTTGCACTATTTTCTCCTTCACCTGGAAGCTCTGAATTTGACTACAATATTCCCAGGAGTTTTCCTTTTGGTATCTCCTTTCTTAAGCAATTGGTGAATTCTTTTAATATTTATTTCATCCTATGATTCTAGAATATCAGGGCAGTTTTCCTTGATCATTTCTGGGAATATGATGTCTAGGCTCTTTTTTGATCATGGCTTTCAGGTAGTCTAATAATTTGTAGATTGTCTTTCCTGCATCTATTTCCAGGTCAGTTCTTTTTCCAATGAGATAGTTAATATTGTCTGTTACTTTTTCTTTCCTTTGTTTTTTTTTTCTTTTATAATTTCTTGATTTTTCGTAAAGCCGTTAGCTTCCATCTGTTATATTCTAATTTTTAAGGAATTATTTTCTTCAGTGAGCTGCTGGATCTCCTTTTCCACCTGGATGCTTCTGCTTTTAGGGCATTTTTTTCCTCATTGTCTTTTAAGATTTCTTTTGTCTTTTGGGCTAGTTTATTTTTTATAGTATTATTTTCTTCAGCATTTTTGGGGTCTCCCTTTGGAAACAGTTGACCTGTTTTTCATAATTTTCTTGCATCACTATCATTTCTCTTCCAAATTTTTTGCACTTTTCTCACTAGATTTTCAAAATCCTTTTTGAGCTCTTCTGAGATCTAAGGCCAGTTCGTATTTTTCTTGGAGACATTGGAGAGAGGGACTTTGACTTTGTTGTCTTCTGTTTGCATGTTTTGGTCTTCCTTGTCACCAAAGCAATATTCTGAAATCTAATTATTTTTTTCATTTTTTGCTCACTTCCCTAGTCAACTCCTTGACCCTTGGCCTCCTTGTCATGGTAGACATCTGCTTCCAGTGGAGGTGGGTGGTGTAGTGTCTGCCACTAGATTCTTCTACAATCTGTGGGCCTACTGCTCCAGAAACAGTCCACTGCCTCTTTCCCTGCTGCTGCTGTGGCTGTTGTGAGTTCCTTTGTCCCCTTCCCCTTCTGCTTCCCTGAGACTGGGGCCAGACCACTCCACTCTGTCACATTGGTTCACAGGCTTTTCCCACGGATCTTTGAATTTGTCTTCAGCATTTTGGGGTTGTGAAGTCTTAACACCACAACAATTGCCAGGGATTCAGTCTCCACAAGACCTGCTCAGGTACTATCTATGATGGTGTGACTCACATTGGACTGTGCCCTGTACCCTTTGTGGTGCAATTGACACTTCCCAGTGACCTTCCAAGTTGTTTTGGGCTGGATATTTGCTTCTCTCCATCATTCTGTGGGTTCTGCTGTTCCCAAATTTTTTAGAACCATTTTTATACACATTTGGCTGGGTTTGGGTGCAGTGCTCTAGAAAGGGTGTGCTGTTACTTAACCATCTTGATTCCATTCCCCCCACCCTCTTACATAATTTTCATGATCCTTTTTTGAGCTCTTTCATAGCTTGTAGTCAATTCATATTTTCCTTGGAGCCTTTGGATGTAACGCCTTTCACTTTGTTATTTTCAGAGTGTGTATTTTGATCTTCCTTGTCATCATAGAAACTTTCTATTAGCAGAATTACTTTTAGCTATTTGTTAAACGGGGACTCTTCTTCCAGGTTGGAGGGCACACTATTTCAAGCTTCAGATATTTTGTGCAGCTGTTTTCAGAGATACTTTTAGGGACTTATAAGTTTTCAATTCTTACAAAGTAGTATGATCTAAGGAGAGGTATATCCTGCCCTCCTTCACTGCGTTCCCATCTGTGAATTACTATAAACACTCTTTTCTGAACTGGAACTTTAAGAAGGGTAGCCCCTCCACTCTGACTGTGGTGTGCTAGTGATCCTCCTCACCATAGACCTTCCACCTAGTTCTGAACTCAGATTGGAGTATAGGCAAAGTAATAGAGTCCTTCCCCAGTGTGAGCAAAGGTACCCCTCTACTCTCTGATAAATTCATTGATCCCCTTGTCATCTATGTGCTGAAAGCTCCAGAAACAGCTGCTGCCACTCTGATTCAGTGATTCCTAAGGCCTGCTCCTGGTGGTTCAGTGTTGGGACTCTACTGGCACCACCTGTGCTAGACTGTGTTCTACTCTTACCCTAGTGCAACAGACCTTTACTGCTCACTTTTCAAGTTGTCTTAGGATAGAAAACTGTTTCACTCCATCATTTTGTGGATTCAGTCTTTCTAGAATTTGTTTAAAACCATCATCTAAAGGTATTTAGAGAATTTTAGAGTACAGCATAAGTCCTGACCTTTACCCTGCCATCCAACACAATAACCTTCTTGTCCTCATTCCACTTTTGAAGTTCCTCCTTTGCACTAGGTTATAGCCTGCTCCTCCCCACTATGCTCCTTTGTTTGGTCTCTGATTGATATTCATTTTCATTCTTTTGCATTTTAGAGCTTTTAACATTCTACTATAAAATGATAATAAGAATACAAATTCTAATTTCATTAATTAATGATAACAAATGACAATCAACTTAATTAAGGGGAAGGGGCTAAAGAGAAGAGAAGATAAAGAAGACAAACATAAATAACTTTTCAGAAACACTCCAAAATTATATTTGGTTGTGAAAAAAAAAGTTCAAGGTGTGATAGGGAAAGGTCCTGAATCTGTGAATTCTTTTCATGTATTTATTTTTAGATTATGGCATTCATTTCCACAAAATTTTGAGTTCCAGTTTTTCTCTTTTCTCTCTCCTCTCCTCTCCCCATAACACCTTGCATTCTGATTACCCCTTCCCTCAATAAGCCCTCCCTTCTATAACACTCTATCCTTCCCTTATCCCCATCTGTTCTCTTTTTTATAGGGCAAGATAGATTTCTATACTCCATTACCTGTATTTCTTATTTCCCAGTTATACACAATAACAGTTCTCAACATTCGTTTCTAATACTTTAAATGCCAACTTCTCTCTCCTCCTCCCTCCCCACCCATCCCCACTGAGAAGGCAAACAATTCAATACAGGCTATATATGCATGGTTTTGCAAAAGATTTCCATAATAGTCATGTTGTATAAGACTAACTTATTTCCCTCCATCCTACCCTGTCCCCCATTTATTCTATTTTCTCATTTGACCTTCTCCCTTCCCAAAAAAGGTTTACATCTAATTACCTCCTCCTCCCATTTGCCATCCCTTCTATCAGCCCCCTCACCCCACTTGTCCCATTCTCCCCTACTTTCTTATAGTGTTAGATAGATTTTAATTCCAAATGTAGTGAGCATACTATTCCCTCCTTAAGCCATATGTGAAGAGAGTAAGCTTCACTTTCCCCTTCTCACCTCTTCCCTTTTCTCCTCCATTGAAAAAGATTTTTCTTATCTCTTTTATGAGTGACAGCCAGCCCCATTCCATTTCATCATTTCTCCTCCCAATATAGTCCTCTCTCACCCCTCAATTTTATTTTTTATAGCTATCATCCCTTCTGATTCAACTCAACCTGTGCTCTCTGTCTATGTGTGTGTGTGTGTGTGTGTGTGTGTGTGTGTGTGTATAAACCCTCCCTCTACCTATCCAAATACTGAGAAAAATCTCAAGAGTTACAAATGTTATCTTTCCATGTAGAAATGCAAACAGTTCAGCTTTAGAAAGTCCTTTATGATTTCTCTTTGCTGTTTACCTTTTCATGCTTCTCTTGATTCTTAGGTTTGAAAGTCAAACTTGCTTTTTCACTTCTGGTCTTTTCAGCAAGAATGCTTGAAAGACTATATCATTGAATGATCATTTTTTCCCTTTAAGTATTACACTCAGTTTTCCTGGGTAGGTGATTCTTGGTTTTAATCCCAGTTCCTTTGACTTCTGGAAAATCCTTTTTCAAGTCCTTCAATCCCTTAATGTAGAAACTGCCAGATCTTGTGTTACCCTGATTATATTTCCACAATACTTGAATTGTTTCTTTCTGACCCCTTGAAATATTTTCTCCTTGACCTGGGAACTCTGAAATTTGGCCACAATATTCCTAGGAGTTTCTCCTTTCAGGTCTCTTTCAGGAGGTGATCTGTGGATTCTTTCAATATTTATTTTGCCCTCTGATTCTAGAAATTCAATGCAGTTTTCCTTGATACTGTCATGGAAGATATTGTCTAGGCTCTTTTTTTGTTTGTGATCATGGCTTTCAGGTACTCCCAAAATTTTTAAACTGTCTCTCCTCTATCTATTTTATAGGTCAGTCATTTTCCCAATGAGATATTTCACATTATTTTGTATTTTTTCATTCTTTTGGTTTTGTTTTGAAATTTCTTGGTTTCTCATGTAGTCATTATCTTCCCTCAGCTCCACTCTCATTTTTAAAGAACTATATTCTTCAGTGAGTTTTTGAAGCTTCTTTTCCATTGAACAGATTCTGTTTTTCAAAATCTTCTTTTTGGGGAGGAGCCAAGATGGCAGAGTAGAAGGACTCACCTATGCTAACTTCGAACCCACAGTCCATAAATTTCCTGTAAAAAGAACTCCCCACAAATTCTGGAGTAGTGCAAGCTACGCAGCAACAGAGTGAAGGAGATTTCCATTCTAGAAAACCCTGAAAAACTGGAACCAAAGGTCTGTCGTGCACCGGACATGGAGCCCAGCCCTCACTGCGGGCCGAGAGGAGCAGATCTGAGCAGGCTTCAGGGACGGAATCTCTGGTGGCCGCCAAGGTCCCTCCACCCACAGGTGCTACAGGTCAGTGAGAGACACTTCTGGGCTGGCCGAGAGAGGAGCGGGGTGTCCCCATAACTCAGGCCCCCTAAGGTGACAGCGGCAGAGACAGGGACAGCAGCAGACCTGGGCGTCCCAAGCAGACAGGAGCTCTGCTCCATTACTGAAGGTTTCCACCTAAACCCTCTGAGGGAACTGAGCCTGGGACGTGGCCCTACCCCCACCTGAGCACCAGAACTTAAGCTCACATTGAATAGCAGCTGCCTGGAGGCTGCCCTGAGGCTGGGAAGCAGCATTGAGTCTCAGACCCCAAGCACTAGCTGGACAGATCTAGGCAGGGGTGGAGAGGAATCTCAGAAGTCAAGTAACTGGCTGGGAAAATGCCCAGAAAAGGGAAAAAAATAAGACCATAGAAGGCTACTTTATTGGTGAACAGATGTTTCCCCCTTTCATTTCTGATGAGGAAGAACAATGCTTACCATCAGGGAAAGACATGGAAGTCAAGGCCTCTGTACCCCAAACACCCAAAAAAGATATCCAGTGGGCTCACACCATGGAAGGGCTCAGAAAGGATTTTGAAAATCAAGTTAGACAGGTGGTGGAAAAACTGGGAAGAGAAATGAGAAAGATGCAAGAAAAGCATGAAAAACGGGTCAATACCTTGCTAAAGGAGACCCAAAAAAATGCTGAAGAAAATAACACCTTGAAAAATAGGCTCACTCATTTGGCAAAAGAGGTTCAAAAAGCCAATGAGGAGAAGAATGCTTTCAAAAGCAGAATTAGCCAAATGGAAAAAGAGGTTCAAAAACTTACTCAAAACTCTTTTTTTCATTGGCTTTTTGGACCTCTTTTTCCAATTGAGTTAGTCTATTTTTAAAGGTGTTATTTTCTTCAGCATTTTTTTGGGTCTCCTTTAGGAAGCTGATGACTCACTTTCCAAGCTTCTCCATGGCCTGAGACCATTTATGTGTTCATTTTGGAGGTACTGGATTCAGAAGCCTTGACTTCCTCTGACAGTATGCATTTTTCTTCCTCATCTGAAAGGATGGAAAGAAATGCCTGTTCACCAGGAAAGTAACCTTCTATGGTCTATTTTTTTTCCCTTTTTGGGGCATTTTCCTAGCCAGTTACTTGACTTCTGAATCCTTTGTCAAGAGGAGGGTCCTAGTGCTCCTCCTCACTCCAGGACAATGCTCAGGGATGAAGTTCAGATCAGCTGCCCAATTGCCCCAAGGAAGTTAAGATGAGCAGCTACCACAATGGAAGCTTCTGCCTGACTTGGCCACTGCCATGGAGCATTTGCACCCTGCTGCTGCTGCTGCCACTACTACCTGGGGCCCATGTTGGGAGGGGGGAACCCTGCTCCCCTTACCAGCTGGGAAAGCCTTCTCGCTGACCTTTGAAGCTCTCTTTGGTACTTGTATGTTGAGGAATCTGAGGCTTTCCCTGCTGGGGATTCTTTCCTGGAGGCCTGTTCTGGTCTTGTTCCTCCTGGTGCTGTTGGACAGTGCTGGGATATGCTCTCCTCAGTGTTGTGGGATAGATCTTTCCTGTCAGCCTTCCAGATTAACTTTGACTGGAAATCTCTTTCATTCTGTTGTTCTGTGGCTTCTCCTCTCTAGAAATTGTTGGGAGTCATTTTTACAGGTATTTTATGGGCTGTAGGGGAAGAGCTAGAGTATGTCCATCTTTCTACTCTGCCATCTTGGTTCTGCCCCCTGAACTTGTGATTTCTTTTATCAAAATAACTTCCCAATCAAAGGACTCTCTCTGCCAATATATATCAGAAATGTCTCTGCAATTAGAAGTCTTTGAAAAGTTGCCTGGAGTAATGAGAATTTATAAATGATTTTCTATTTACATAGGATCACACAGTCGCTATGTTTCAGAAGTTGGGTTTGGATTTCATTCTCCATTGCTCTAAGGCCAGTTGTTTAGGGAACTGGGCTGCATTGTCAGATAGTAGGGTGTAATTTCATTTCATTTCATTTCATTCCTATGACTGAAATGGTGAAGTATTTCTTTTATATAGCATTAAAGAAAAAAACCTCTTAAATGCAACAAGACTCCAAAATCAGATACTTTTGAGCTCTGCCCCAAGAATTGTCAAGGGTCAGGTTAAAGTCCAAATTAGCTTCACTTTGGTTTTCACTTGACTAATTTCACAGCTTTCTATGAAAAGGTCATTTGCTCTCACAACTCACAAAGGAACCAAGAAGTTTGAAGGATGAGGCTTGCTTTCACAATGCATTGATGAGAAAACCATTTTCTTTTGGTTACTCAGACCATACACAAATCATTTCTATTATCTGTGGAAGATGTATCCAGAAAGAATTGATCTGGAGATTGTATATAGTGAGACTTCTTGACAAGATAAAATGACCCCAAAGAGCTGAGACTCTGAGATTAAGTTCACCTTCCATGAAAATGAACATAATTCCTTAAAAAAATAGGAGTGTTAATCAGAGGGTAGTTTTGATGGGAAGCCATTATTTTATGAATCCTATAAAAATATTTTGTAAGGATAAGTCTACTTTACCATTTTACCAATTTATGTTTGATCATATTGACTTACATGAGAAAGTTCTTTGTTCAAAAAGCTGGACAATATTTTCATAGCTTAAGGAAAAAAAGATTTATATCTTCTTAGAAAAATTATCTTGAATGAAACTTTGAATTTAGTTCTCAGAGGTAATTCTCACCCACAGGCATCTTCTTGTGGATTTTTTTTATACTGAGCAACTGAAATGCTTCAACTGGAAACAAATTTAAAACAGAAGTCACTTAATTTCCTGATATTCTACTTCCCTGATCCAAATCAACAAACAGACAAAATCTTTTTCATCAACACTTTTAAGGTAGGGATTTTGCAGCTGCTTTGCTAGTGAAAGCAGCAAATCACATTTTTATTGTTTTGCTCTGTTTCATTTGAGTCCAACTCTGTGTGACCCCATTTGGTGACTTTTTTTAGCAAAGACACAAAAATACAATTTCCTTCTCCAGCCCATTTTACAGATGAGGAACTAATGTTATTAATCAACTTTGCCTAGGGTCACACAGTTGGTAAGTGTCTGAAGCCAGATTTGAACTCAAGTTCTTCTGACTCCAGGGTCAGCAATCTATTCACTTTGCTACCAGATGCTCTAAATCATATATAAGCCCAGGTAAGTAGCCCAGTACATAGGTTTTGTCCAAGGAAGCCAAAATCTAAAGGGAAGGAATGCTGTTTGCTACTTGGTGGAATGATGGACTCCTCCATGGTGTAATTCTCCCCGAGTGTACCTACAGGATCAGGTACGTAGAAGAGTACATAGTATAGATGGCTTCTACATGGTGACTGAAGAGAAGACTAGTCCTGGTACAGAGTTGATACCCTCAGGGCCCTGTCACTATACTTTGTGACTCACTACTCTCTTCTCATTGGTCAATTCCCTCTTAGCTCTGTCTTAGGATGGAGTTGAGAAATTGTACCTTACTCTCCATCCTATGGCTGCTCCCAATCTGGTGTTGTTCCCTCTCACCAGGATACCATTCACTGCTCTGCCTCACCTTTACATATACTCAAATATTCTTATTTATTCTATGTATTTAATCAAAATTGCATCACTTCATTATAGGGTTAGATCAGACCTCACCTCTGAGCCTCCCTATCCCCTCATTTCTCCCAGGGGGAGAATCAGGTTGTCAATTTTCAACCCTGCGCTTTCAAACACATCATCATTTTCTAAGCTATTCCCTGACTTTAATATAATGATTGCTAAATAGCTGACTAATAAATAAGGAATATTAATCTAGACTTTTGATAACTTGTAGTCTGAAAAATGATAAATTTGAATAACTGTGTTTGTAGTGCATTTCACTAAACCTTTCTGACTCCGTCCCCCTTTTTCCCCAAAATTGTCTCTCTCTGTCTCTGTCTCTCTGTGTCTGTCTCTCTGTTTCTCTCTGTGTCTCCGTCTCTCTGTTTCTCTCTCTGTCTCTGTCTCTCTCTGTCTCTCTCTCTGTCTCTCTCACACACACATACACACACACACACATCCAAACTGACTGATCATATCCTTCTGTCAAATGTACAGAAGCAGCCTCAGTGGCCTTGGGAAATTCACAACCTCCTTGGACCTAATTTTCCTTACTGTAAAATATGAACACTGAAAGAATAGGTTTATCAAGGTCTCTGGATCTGACTGGATTAGGTGTATATTTTATCTCTAAACTGGCAAACCAATTTCTTCTTTGAAAGGGATTTGAAACCTGAAGAGTAAGATGGGTTTAACTTCTTATTCTTTGTACCTGGAAATTTCTCTGATGTGTAAACAATAGGATCTTTTTTTAAAAATAAAAAAAGACCTGCACAGGACAAAGTGCTCAACTAAAATAATTTTGTGGTACATCTTTTTTTTTTTAGAAAACTGTGAATGTGTGACAAGTGAAAAACTTATAAAATACAAGGGAAAATAAATTCAAAGTGTAGACAAGAATACACTGTGATACACTTACATTGGACCCCACATATATTAGGATGCCATCTCTAGCTAGGTTTGTCTTTGTGTAGTTCAAAAGGAACCAGAATAGACACCTCTAGATTCCACTGCCCACATCCCTTCTCAAAGGAGACTTTCATTTCTACCAGGAGGGGAAGCAGGGTTAGGGTCACAGGCCACCCTGCTATTATGAAAAAGAGGAGTACCTGGCTAGAATTATATTTGACTTCTCCACTAAATATTTCTAGCTTTGTAGATATGATAAGGTTCAATCTAATTTCGAAGTCCTTTGTCATTGTTATTGTGGAGGTGGGAAGACCCCTAACTCTATACCCAAGTCTTGACTTCTTTCCCAACGAATACAATTTTCAGAGTAAACACACATAAACAATGGCAAAGAAACCCATGTATCCCAAATTAGCAAAACAGTTCTCCAAGAAGGTATACATAGGAAAATATATACCAAGTGGTACCTAGTGAAATAATTTTCCCAATGGCAGTGAGAAAATTCAGCTTGAATCAAATATCATATTCTAGATCTCACCCAAGTGGAAGTTCTTTATGGTGTCTGCTGTAGCTTGCTGGGAATAGGGGCATATTGAAGATTACCAGTTCCTCTGACAACTTGCCAGAATCTTTTCTTCAGCCCAAGGGTAAGTTCAGCCTTTTCTCTCAAAGCTGGCAGTCAGAAGCATCCAAAGCACCTCACTTCTTGAAGTTCCCCAAGAATCCTTGAAGTTGAGGAGTTCAAAAGGGGGTTGACTCTTGAAGAGTCACAAAGGGCACTGGCACTTGAAGAGTTCCAAAGAAAATGGTAAAGGCAGAAGTTCCCTTGCCCCTCATCAATTCCACCCCACCCCTTACACAGGGAAGGACATTCATTTTTAACAATGAGGAGACAGACCCATACCAATGAATTTTTGGACAAGGGGTTACAGATAGCAAAACTACATTCTCTGTTAGGATCATTATATTGTAGTGAATAGCAAGTCAGGAATTGAAGGATTTAATGAGTGATATATACTAGAGGAATTACCTTAGGAAATCATTTAATCTCTAAGTGCACCCAGAGAATCTCTAAAGCCATAAATTCCAGATGAGTTGACAATCTTTCTGGATAAAAATCCATGCTATGATTTCTTTACATTGATGAAACCACAAAACCAATTCCATATTTCCTACTCCATACTCCCTTTATACTCTTCAATAAAATATATGAAATTTAAAAAGAGAAACAATACACAATTTAGGCTTTTAAAGATGTTAATGAAAATGTAATTATCTTACTTTCTTCCAGATAGACATCATTTTATTTCCCATTGTTCATACTTTCTTTCTCATTCCATTCCCATAACAATCACAGTCCTGAAGGGTCAGCACTATAAGCATTTCAAAATTCTAAAAATGAATTTAATGTTTCTTTCACTGGGACAAAATTTTCTTTCTTTCCTTCACTTAATGTATTGTTTGGATGCTAATTTTATCTTTGGTAATCACTTGTTTTTTTCTTTCCCTTTCTTCTCATTGAAAACAAAAGGAAAAATAAAGAAAAGGGAAAAAAAGATACAGCAATTGACCCTGTCCACTCATTTGCAAACTCTTAGAATTTCTTTCCATTACCAACTAGTCTGCTCACATTTTGGAGGCATTGCAAAGAAGACTTTTCAAGAAACTATTTTATAGTGTAACTATATAATGCTCCCTCCAATGAATATGGCCCCAGCGTGGTTTTTAATTCCTATTTCTGGTATATTGAATGTTTAATATAGATTTTTTTTGTTAAATTTGGTTTTACTGAAACACTTAAACTAAAGAGGACATTATCCAATGAAGGAATAAAATACTAAAGACTATTGTTTGGTGCTTTTACCCAACGATTTGCTCTTTTGAGGATAAGGATTGTGCTTTGCACTGATGCTAATTAATTTCCATTCCAATTTAGCCGACAATATGGGCTGTTAATGATTAGTCAATTAACCTCCAAGCATCAAAGTAACAGGTGAACCTCTGAGAAATGTAATGACCTAATTGCATTCCTTAGCCAACAAAATTAATAGTCTACAAGTGGATTTCTTTCAAGAAGGTGAAAAAATTGCTTGGAAAGAGAACACATCTGAAATACAGGATATTTTGTGGGTAATGAGAAATGATTCAGGGACATGAGCAGCCCAGCAAAATGGAGTATATTAACAACTTTAAATGATTATCTAAAGGGATATACAGTATTTTTTAAAGATGATGCACAAGAGATAAGTTTATTAAGCTCTCTTACTCCTGAGAACTGACTTCACTCATCTTCCTGGGAAATGTGAAAACCATTCTCCACTAAATAGGAATACAATAACTTTAAATGAGAATGAGACCAAGCAATAATTAACATTTCCCCTTTTAAGATAACACAAAATGTCTCTGATAAAGTGTTGACAATACGCCAGTGGACTCATCCCACCCCCACGCCCCATCTTGCTGCCAAGACTGATACTGATTTATCTCTTAAAGGCATTCTCTGAACAACCCGTCTTCTAATTCCCTTCAACTTGCTCCTTTAAATTAAAAAGTAGTCCAGCATCTGCCTTGAGGCTATTCTATTTTAAAGATTAATTCTCAGAACTCATGGTGCTTTTTGCTTATGAACATTATTTTAAATTAACTCCTCAATAGTTCCTTTTTATAACCGTTAAGAAAAACAAATCCTCACTGCGCTCAGTAGGTAATATTTGATATGAGAGCCCCAAATGAAAACCCTTAAACATAGATTCCAGTCTTTTACAACTGAAAACAATATGACTTTTCAGTATTTGCTACCCTAGACTGTATTAGTGCTTTAAAAGTGTCATTTTGGTATGGTTTTACCACACACGCAGTTCACCACTTAAATTAAAAAAAAAATACCACCAACAACCTACTGAGCATACTGAAAGCTAATGGCTGCTGCATAGAACAATTAACAGAATTAGGAATTATGGTTCTTTTTTTTCTTAGGTTGTTAAGACTATGCTATTTAACAAAGATAGTATGCCTTCATTAAAAGTGTCTTGATTAAAAAGGAAAACATGTAAAGGTAATGACTCAATCTGATCTCCTATGTTTGTAAGATTCTATTGCACTGTATGTGAGAAATGTAAAAGAATTTTCCATTGACTAGTAGTAACAATTAAAAAAAAAGTAAAATGAAAGAAACCAAGCCTAATCTGGAAGAAGCATTAAGAGCAAGAGAAGTAGTGGATATCCTATATATCTTCCCCAGCTGTGGTTAAAGCTATAATAAGAAGATAAGACATTCTTATTTTTGATAGTGTGTGAAGGTATTTTTTTTAATTTTTACATTTAAAATACATAACTAGACTTCACACAATTATTTTTTTTCATAAAAATCCCAATATTTAGGGTTGCTATGAAATGACTCCTCTATACTTATCCAGAATATCTTTCTTTCCACATTGTGCATACCCATCTTAAGATATCCACTATCAAAAGGAAGTATTGACCAATAATGCAAGGGATGTAAGCCAAGGGATAAATTAATAATAATCTTCAAGTAGATGAATAGTCACTGTATCTCCAGATGACAACCAGCTGTTATCTCATCTCAGCTGTGAGAACTAGAGAATAAAGAAAAGGTTGAATTTAATTATATATAAGAAAGAAATTTCTGATGACAGACTAGTAAATATGCAGTACCCACAGGAGGTTAATAGTATACTGTGGATTTTCATATCTCTCTATTGGCTTGTGAGGCATTGGAAATATGGTTTCTGTGTCTTGGCTAGTACATGGCACCTTTTTTCTTTTTCAGGAAACATTATCTTTAGTCACTCTGCCTCAGTATATTGGTACCAGTGTTTATAATAGGAAAATACCATTGTGGCAAGCCAGAGAGACCTTGAATGTTATCATCAGTTCCATTGTTATCAGATAATAGCTGTGGATATAATTTCTTATCCAATAAGAAAGAAATTGGGAGTGAACTGATGACATTTGGCATGTTACCTGCAGAAGATTCTTTACTGTCTGAACAAATGTATTGTGCTTCCCTTTCTTCAAGTGTGTATATAATTTGATCAAAAATTCTATAGTAAGGTTCTGTGTGTGTGTGTGTGTGAGAGAGAGAAATCGAAAAAGAGAGAGAAAGAGGGAGAGAGAGGGAGAAAAGGGGGGAAAAGAAAAATAATAATAGAGAATTTGGGATACTTGAGATTTTATACATATAAGAGATAGGAAACTATTGCAGACATCAGAGCTCTTCTTGAACCTATACCATGCTTAAATGACACAACACAGTCTCCAATAAAGACTTGGAAGAAAGCCAATGTACAAGCATCCAAGTTATGCTTATCACAGAATACAACTCTCCTGGGCTAGAAATAAGCAAAAATATCTAAACATCTGCCTTACAGTAATATAGCATGATGTTTTCTCCTGCTTCTTTCCAACATGCAGCAAGGCCAAGGAGTGTTTTGCCCCCATACCCTGACTGAGAGACAGTGGGAAGAATCCTAATGCAATTTCTGTCACTTAAGAGATAACTGGGAAAGATCAGGGTATTTTGTTGAATTTGAGAAACATGGGAAATTACTGACCCAGAAAGGGGTCATCTCTCACCTTCAAGCAGAGGTAGGATGTTCCATTCTGATGTCAATAATTGAGATTAAACTTGGATTTTTTAAAGGTGGGGTACGTTTCTCACTACTGTAAAGTATTTTGTGCCAAGACAGTCGTCAGCAGGAACCAAAAGGAAAGAAAGGAAAATCCAAGTGAAACTTCAGTAGAACATCTTTTGGGGGTTAATTCTGGGACACTTCATAGCATGTAGAAAAATACTTGGTTAGTCATGAAGGGAAGCCACAAGAAAACAAAGACTGAAAAGTTCTTCTCCCCTGGATATGAACCTTCCAAAATATATGAAGTCTGGAAGACTCATCTTGGTGAGTTCAAATCTGGCTCAAACTTACAACTGTGTGACCTAGGCAAAGTTGATTAATCACTTAGTTCCTCATCTGTAAAATGGCTGGAGAAGGAAATTGTATTTTTGCAAACCTCTAAAAATCCAAATGGTCAACAGAGTTGGACACAACTGAAAAACAATATATGAACTCTTTGGTGGACAATGGAAATACTTTTAATAGAAGCAAGAATCCTGTAATGCCAAAATGAAATTACATTGTTTGGATCCAATCTAGAAAAGGAAGATAAATGTAGGCTATAAGTCCTACATAGAAAAAAGTCACATTATTAAAATAAACACAAAGGAGAATGAAATATTTATGATTAGAAGGCAGACTCATAAACACAAATGGGGGGAGTTAGGGAGATAAGAGATAAAACTGTCAATTTCATTAACATAGGAAAATGGGCATGGGTTGATATGGAGATAGGTAAGTAGAACTAGGAAATCACTGCACATTTCTCTGTTTCTGGAAAAGAGAAAGCTCTACTAGTTCAACAATCATTCACTTTAATATGATATCTCTCTGCCATGCTTATGATACAGCTTTTGAACTCAACTTATTCCTCCTTAAATCCATTATGATATGCTCATATCCCTATAAAAGTGTCCCTTCTATTTTTCCATTAAAATTTTCCCAAATATTACCCACCATATGTAGCAGCAAGCACTCTGACATATCCAGAATGGCCTGCTAGCATAGATTCTTAGATCTTCTTTTTCTAAAACAAAGCAACTTTTGAGGGGTCAAGTCTTCTTTAATCACATTTACCAACAGAGAAAATACAAGCAGAGAAATAAAGACTAACATCTCTTCTAGTTATCTGACCATAAGCAATATATACATCACATATTAATAGACAGATCCAGTGTCTGACTATTACATCAATACATACATAGTTATCAATGAGAAGCACCAACATCTGGGTTTTAAAAGCCAGGGAACTACTTGTTCCTAGTATCTCATCTGGCATCTTGGAGAGAGTAAGCCCCAAAGCAAAATGTCACCTCAAAGTACTTATACACTTTGCAGAGCCAGAGAGCATCATGATCCTCATGACCCAATGCCTTATAAGAAATTGGCAAAAAGTGTGGACCTTCCTACAAAGTAAGCTTCCCTTAATCAAGCTTCTCTTAATGAGTTCCAAGTGAGGGATATTAATGGGTGGGGAAAATCTTTAACTCTCATTACATTATATTTCCCCTCACTACATACCTCCTGCAAGATTCCTTGTTTTCCTTGTAGGAGGGAGTAGTCATCAAAAATTCAAGACTCAACAACATAAAAGAGACAATAGTAAGGTATTCGTTATCTGTGAAAATATGATGACTACAAAAGATCTCATTATGAAGTATAAATTGGACCTCTATATGAAGTAAAAAGGGAGTATTTCCAAATAATAAAAGATAATAGATTATACCTCAATGTTACCATGCAAATCAATTCACTGGATCCAGGAGAAAGAAATGATGTGGAGACAACCTCTTGATGAAAGGACCAAAGAAGGCATGAAGCTGGAAAATAGGAAATATTTTAAAGCAATACAGAGTGGAGAAAGTAGAGCCTTAAACAAAATTATCTTCCACAAAGAAAGAATCCTGAACTCTAGGAGCAAGACTGATAGGGCAGACGGAAGTTGGAGGGACAAGTAGAGAGACATTGTCTTCCTCTGGTATATGATTTCCCATTCAGACTCCTAATTATTCTACTAATTCTGACTCCCAGCTAGGAATATTTTCCAATACCCTAGGACTCAGGTATTTAAAGCTGCCAGGGGTATAGATAGGTTTATTTTTTTCCTGTAAACAATTGATTTCTTCCCTTCTTGATTTCATCAGGAAAAAAAATCATATCTCACCAAAACTCTTAGGATTAGATGTATCTTTACTGAGAGTTTAACACTTCATAGAGCCATGTGATTCTATCCTTTAGTACATTTAGGAGTTATTGATTTTCTCCCAGTATTCTTCTAGATACAGTGGCCTGTGAATTATTGGACCGGTCTTCTACTATTCTTTATGTGCTGCACTTGCTAATTTACTCTCTGACATGTGCATACACGTATTCTATTTTGTTTCTGTTCAGTTGCTTCAATTGTTTCCTACTCTGTGTGACTTCATTCAGGATTTTCTTAGCAGAGATACTCGAAGTGATTTGCCATTTCATTCTCCAGTTAATTTTACGGATGAGGAAACTGAAGCAAATAGGGTTAAGTGACTTATTCAGGGTCACATAACTAGTTAGCTTCTGAGGCTGGATTTGAACTCAGGACCTGGCATTCTATCCATTGAACCAATGAGTTGCCGTGATACACTATATCATGGGTACCAACAAATGACATATATATATATATATTAATAAATAAGCATATATATGAGTGTACAGATTATACACACAATACATCTATATATATATATTATACGATTCACACGTGCACAAAGTCTTTCTCTGTAATGTACAAATATGTGCAGAAATATAAACAGACACATTTAGTGTGTATATATGTATGTAAATATGTACATGTGTGCATATATAGTGTGTATATACATATATATGTACATAAGTAAGTGCAAAGCTAGTATCAATCATGTCAGTTTTTTGTCAAGAATTATAAATTTGTCAAATTTCACTGAAAAACATTAATGATTCTTCATCTACCTTTTGTTTCAATATTCTGTGCTTACTCTGAAATATGGGCCTAACTTGTCATGAACACCTTGAATCAAAATTGAAAAGATTTTTGAACTTATCTCACAGCTCAGTTAAATTTACTTCAACCTAGCCACAATCCATCTTTGGAGAATAATAGGAAAGTGATGTTTCAGTTTCTATAAACTGCTGAGAGAGCTCATAACTCTTTAAGCCCTGAATTGTTAATGATAGGTCATATTCATTAAAGAGATATGGGAAATTAAACCCAACTGTCCTCATGTAAAATAAGTGAGCCATATTACTCTTCCAAAAGTTCTAATAGAGCAGAAATATATGCCATATATACTTAGAAGTCCTGTGATAAATGTTACTGGTAATATATTTTCCAATCCATCCTTTATCCACAAGGCCATTCCCAGTAACTTTTTTTTTCTTCTTTCTAGATCTTATCATGCCAGATAAAACATGTATTTCTCAATGTTCCTGAAATGTGAAATTTACAGTACTCCAAAATAAGTGATACCTGAAGTATGCATACCATTGGACTAGTATTCTGAAATGAATAGGTCAAGTCTTCTGGTTCTGTTTGTTTCCTTCTTTTTCTTTTCTTTTCCAGGGGAATGATAGGTTTCTGCTTCTTAATAGATACATTAGAAATTCAATTGCAGAATTATTTTTAAGATGGTTAACTTGTCATCCAGATATATTCCAGGGTCTTTTAAAAAAATAGAACATGAAGATACTGTATGGGGATTGGTGACAATTCTTAATAATTTCCATTAGGAAGTTAGTATTAATAATCATATTAAAATATTTCTAAAATTTTTTTCTATTTTATGGTATCCATATTATGACCTCCTCATATATTGATCTTGATCAATAAATTGGTTACTGCCTTGGTGGATGCATCTGATATGATATAGTTCAATTGTCACATGTTCTATCAGGCCATCTCTAACCATTCCAGCGCACACATCCTCTCTGCTTTAAAAATCATAAACAATTTTTGTGTGGTTACATTTTTTTAGTGTTTGAAACAGTCATGTATAGTTGAGCTTATTGCATGTGTATATCATCTACTCTTTCAAAGATTTCAAGTGTCTCAAAGACAAGAAGTAGTAATATGGACAAATTTTTTGTTGTTCATTTATTGAATTGTGTTTGTCTCTTTATGAACCCATGTACTGTAGCACACCAGGC
>JAJHZJ010000787.1:1685974-1790239 GCA_023548195.1 Bettongia penicillata ogilbyi
GATGGTTATGCACAATGTGGAAAGAAAGATATTCTGGAATTCTGAATATTTCTCATCTTAAAAATAGGTTCATTTCCTCCCTTTACTCTAACAGGCTATAACAGACTTGCTTACTTAATTGAGTTAACTGCCTTTTTCCTATACCTGCCAATATGCTCAATGACATGAATGAAATGTTTTGTCATACATATATTTCAAAAAGACCAAAGATAATAAGATGTTTTAACTTTGTTTTCATTATTGAGGAACTTATTCTTTTAGATACTTGAGTACATCTTGAAGCACAAATTAAAATCTGAATAAAAAGTATGTTCTAACATATCTATAGTAAGTATCATCAGGGAGAACAATCAGACATTCTAGATTCTAGAAAACAAACTTTGGCAAATCCATTGAAAAATTGGTCCTATCTAGCTCTAATACTTTCACATCTTTAGGCATCATAAAGTGACATCAAAACTTTATAAAATGGCTTGAAGATTCACATGAAATCTTTGGTAACTCTGGAAAAAATTGAGGTTAAAAATTAGCATGTTATGTTGCCAAATCATGACTGGAATATTTGGTTTTGGTTTAATGAAAATCTAATTATTATGTCTAGCATATGTTGTTCATCCTTGTTTTGCAAAAGAGGTCCAATTTGGGCAAAAAAAGGATTTAGAAATTGCATTTTAAAGCCTTTTATATTTTAAGTATTAAGCTTCCAGCTACTCAGGAGAGCTATGAAGTCATTTTGCTGTTTTGCTTTGTTTCAATGAAAGAAGCATTGGTAAATGAACAACCTTCTTCTAATGTTACTGTTTCCTATTGGGGTTTTTATCTTTAGAACTGGAAAAAAAATGGATCTCCCTGGTATACAAAAAAAAATGAAATTATTTAGACTTTTATAGTATATGTTAAAAATTTAAAGCAATATGCCTGAGTTGTGATTCTCAAATAAATTTTCTAGTAAAAAATCTCCCTTCACACTACAGAAATATCTTTGTTAGGCCCCTTAGAAAACTCCTAACAATGGTTTGAAGTAACTCTCTGCCCTTTGGAATTCTTTCTCTTCTATATATTGACTTATATATCTTATTTACTCTCATATCTTCAACTGTTACCTCTATGGGAGGAGACTGACAAGTCTACATCTTCAGCCATGAAATCTACTCTAAGCTCAGGTCTATATGTGTAGCTGTCTTCTTACTGTTCCTCTGCACATAGGTATGCACATTTAGGGTTAGGGCTCA
Source organism: Bettongia penicillata ogilbyi (assembly GCA_023548195.1). Taxonomy (NCBI): domain Eukaryota; kingdom Metazoa; phylum Chordata; class Mammalia; order Diprotodontia; family Potoroidae; genus Bettongia; species Bettongia penicillata. The sequence continues at coordinate 1,687,207 of JAJHZJ010000787.1, forward strand.
ACTCAGTACATCCAGAATCACTCTTTTCTTTCTGCCTTTAATTTTTTAACTTCCTTTTTTTCTGCCAATGATTGTATGATTATTCATCTATTTACCCTTATTTGAAAGGTTGGGATTATATTTGTCTCTTATTTTTCCCTTAATACCTGGCTCTAATCATTTGGAAAATCTGATCAATTCTACCTTAAAAATAACTTGGGAAAACATTCTTCTCCTTTCTATTAGTACTACTGACTTCCTTGATAGAGTAGGTGTTATTATAACCTGTCTGTACCCTTGCAGTATCCTTGTAACTGATATCCCTTCTTTCAATCTCTTCTTTTCACTGCATCCTTCACCTGATGTCAAGATGAATATTCTTTTACGCTGAAATTGATTGAATTGTACCACAACTCTATCCAAAACTGTTTAGTCATTCCCTTATTTTGGCTGAAAACTCCTGTGCATCACATAGACACACACACACACACACACACACACACACAACCCTTTTCAATTTGCAATCACTTATCTCAAGCTACTCTTTTCTATAAACTCTACTTGCCAGTCAAACTACGCCATTTGCTATCTCCTGGAAATCTCCTCTGCTCTTCTGCTTTCTTACTTTTGTTTATGATATCCTTTACGATATCGTTTACTCATTCAATCTACAAATATGCATTAAATACTTACTATATACAATGTATGACGATAGGTCTTGAATGCTCAAGATCCAGCTATAATGGCACTCCCTCCATGTATCCTCCCCTTACTCTCCTTAGTTTAAAAATGACCCTGATAGCTTTGTATCTTATATGTACACTTCGTTTTTATTAAACCACTCATCCATTACTTCAAATAGTTATTAAGCATCGGATAGCAGCTCCCTCCACCCCAAGCACACTGTCTTACCATCTGCTACCATATTTGCCTCCAAATCACCTTATATCTACTTTGCACTTACCCATTTCTCCCGTAGGACAAAACATGTATACATTGACCATTTGGTTATAGGTACATATGTCTCTACTAGAATATAAATTTTGAGAAAATCAGGACTGTCCTCATTTATTTTTGTATTTTTGCCAGTCCCAATCAAAGTGAAACAGTAGGTATTTAATAAATATTTATTAAATATAATTTTTCCTAATTAATCTATCAAAATAATTAGCTAGAGTTACAGTTCAAAAGACCTACTTGTTTTATAGGGAGTAGAGGGTTTCTGCTTCAGACACACCTTTCATTTTGCCTAGTGCTGCTATTTTGTACTTTTCTGCACACATAAATATTCCACAGTTGTATAGCTAGGAACACCTTTAGCTAAAATGTGTTGCAGCCTATAACATGAGATAATAATAATTTATATGGTGCTTACTATTTGCAAGACACTGTGCTTAGCACTTTATAATTATTATGCCATTTATTCCTCACAACAACCTTGTGAAGTAGGTACTATCATTATTCCTATTTTGGACATTCAGAGATTAAATGACTTGCCCAAGGTCACACAAGCTATTAAGTGTCTGAGACAGGATTTGAAGTCAGGTTTAACTGACTCTAGGCGCAGAGCTCTATCCGCTAACCACCTAGTGGAGAGCCACCTAGATACCTTACAATGAGACACACTTTAAGTAAAACTTATCCATCATTCTATCCTGTCTCAATGTATTACCCTGGTTTGGAGAAGACAGCTCCATGGTTGTCTACCACATCAACAGAGAGACAGGTGGAATGTTGACAAAGTTAGATAGGCCAATTTTGAGAGCAACCTCTTTAGTGGACCATTGGTAATCTCTCTTCCTCCTGCCTTGTCCTGAAGATCACTACATTTAAAGTTCTACATGCCTGTCTGGTTGTCATGGAGTTATAGATTTAGAACTAGAACACACAATAAAGGTAATATAGCTCAACTCCCTGATTTTATAGATGAGGAACCAAAGGGTCAGAAAAATTAAGTGAATTTCAAAAGGCATATACATTGCAAGTAGAAGGTCTTGGATTTAAGCCAAGAGCCCCTTGATTCCAAATAATTTCCCTTTTTGCCCCCACCCCAAGATGACACTTTATGGTGTTTAAGCTGTGTATGAGTTAAGCCTGTTCTAATAAAAGTCTATTTATTTATAAAACTGGTATGCCTAGAAGTTTGAAAAAGGCTTTTGAAATTAAAAAAAAAAAAGCTTCTGGAATTCCTAGAAACAGCTAAAAAGACTGCCTATCATCAACTACATAGGTAAAACAAAGGGATAGATTTTAATCCTTTAATTTGTAACATATTACTAGTAACATAGTAGCAAAAATAGATAGTGGATATGGAGTCTATTTCAAAGTCAGGAACGCATAAGTTCAAGTATTGTTTCTGACCTTGTGTGTCATGGGGTCACAGAGTCTGTGTGACCCTGAAATAGTCATTTGAATTATTGGTATTCTAGGCCACTTTCTAAGAGTGCCTATTGTAGGTGCTGATCAAGTGATTTTACTCATTCGAAAGTTCTATATGCTAATGAAACTGTAGGCCTGACCCTCTTCCCATTCTACTAATAAAATGGATAACTTCCAAAATTCTATCTAGTTGCAAATTCTATGATTCAATGTTTTTATACCTACAGAAGCAAGGCTCCATATAATCTCTCCACAACTTTGACTGCAGGCAGAATGAATGTTCTGGCGTCATGTCCAACACTGCACTCAGGAACAGTGAGTGATTTAGAACACAAAGATTATGAAAAGGGACCTGATCATTTGTGGCTCACAGTTATTTAATGTTTCTGGCAAAATCTGCAGATTGATAAAGGTTACTGGTTCACATTTTAAAAGATATATTCCTTAATAGCAAAGCAATATACAGCTTTCCTTCTTCTAAAGAAACATCTTTCCCCTAAACTACATCACAAACATAGCACATATTTTTATTTTCCATTTTCTGCTTAAAGTTGAGATGATGGAAAAACTCTGATGAATATTAAGTATTCAAGGCAGAACTTCATATAAGAGCCATGAAAATCCAAAATCAGATATTGCCATAGATAAATAGGGAAATCTAATTGAATTCTCTCTCCATTTCTCTCCCCTTTTGCTAACATAGATAAGGGAATTTGGCAAGAATTTATTCACTGGTAAATTTCTTACTCTGAAAGTAAATGTTCCCTCTTTCACTCAACATTATAATCTTTTTTTCTCTCCTCAACATTTAACTCTTTTCTGAAAAAAGTTGGAATTTCTGATTTGTAAGGCAGATCCAATAGGAATCCCTTGTATGATATTGACCAGTAAGTGACAATCTGTTTGAGAGACCTTTCCTAAGGGGACTGCACTGCCATCTAAGGTTCCCATTCTGCTTTGGAATAACTCTATTTGTTATATCAATTCCTCCAGCCTTATAGCTATCAGGCCTAAACCTGCCTCTGGAACTGCTACCATCTCTGTAGCACTAACACAAACTAGAAACTTTAATACTACTTGTAAACACAGGGGCAAAATTCCCCAATTCTACAACTATTTTTTCTCCTATTACTTCATTCAAGAACATGGATGATCATAATTGCCATCATCATAATCATCATCCTTGATAGCAAGAAACATTGGGAGGAAAAAATAAACAAAAGCTGAAGAGAGGCAGTGAAGACCTTCTTTTGAATACCCAAGGGCATTTTGGGAAGGAACTGGAAGAGCAACAAATAGAAAAAGAATATAATTGAAGATTTTTTTAAAAAATAAATTCTTTGTGCCATTGTAGACATTTAAGTCATCACACTTGGATTCAATTATCAGTTATGGAAATGGAGTTGAACATAAGCAAAGCAATTAAACTTGAGCAAGTATGAACAGAAGAGATCTATTACAGAAAAAATACATTTTAAGTATGTATAAGGATTTATTCTCAAAGTATCTGAAAGGGAGGAGATACTTAAAGTATAGAAATTTGTTACTAACAAAAGAGACTAAGAGAATATTAATTACTACTAACTCAATCTACTTTCTCTCTCTCTCTCTCTCTCTCTCTCTCTCTCTCTCTCTCCCTCCCTTCTTCTTCTTCTCTCTGTCTCTCTCTCTTTCTCTCTCTCTTCCCCTCTATCCTCTCTGTTTCCTCTTTCTACTCAATTTTCCTCTTCTTTTTTCTTCAGCATATAATGCAGTTTTTGACATATCAATCAATAGATACAAGAATATTCTACTTATGCACTGAAACAATCCTTATCAAAGTATATCAGAACATGAAGGCTTTCATAAACAATATTTTTATCCAACCCAATATCTAAGGATTTTCCATTCCTGTGCTCAAAGATCACTGCAAATGGTGACAAGACATGAAATCACGAGACACCTGCTCCTGAGAAGGAAAACTATGACAAATCAGGACATCCTACTAAACAACAGAGGCATCATCTTGCTTACAAAGATCTGTATAATCCATGTTCTTTTTTTCTACTAGTAATATATGACCATGTGAATTGGACTATAATAAAAGCTGAATGTTGCAGAATCAATGCTTTTGAATTGTGGTGCGACGAGGCATAATAATAGGCCTACATTTTAATGAGGAATGTTTTGAATTGTAGGAAACATGCATTGCTTGTCTCATAAACAAAGCTCCTGATTCTCTTGTATTATATCTCAATTATTCATGGCACATAATAACACATCCCATGATACCTCACACCCCCTAAAAGAAAATCAAGGGTTTTAGTTGAACTTTATGTTGCAGATGACTAAATCAAAGACAAAAAGTTGTATGATTTTCCAAGGATAACCCAGTGAGTAGGGGGCAGCTATGTGTTACAGTGGATAGATGCAACATTGGGTCATCCTCCTCAGACTCATCTTCCTGGCTTCAAATTTGGGCTCAGGCATTACCTATGTGACTCTGGGTAAGTTACTTCACCATGTTTTCCTTCAATTTTTCATCTGTAAGATGAACTGGAGAAGGAAATCACAAACCATTTCAGGATCTATTCCAAGAAAAACCCAACTGGGGTCACAAAGAGTTGAACACAACTGACCAGTGAGTCAGTGAGAACTCAAGACTTCCTGTCCTGGCCCTTTGTTCTCTATCTACAAATGATAGTAGAAAATGGAAATTTCATCATACTTTAAAAGATTACAAAAATAATATCTATTTATCAGTCTATCTGTTCATATAATCTATCTAATTTCTTTTATGAGTTGCTAGAATTCCTTTGCTACCTGGTTCACAGTTTCTGATTTCTGGCTTCTGATATCTGGCTTCCCTAATCCATATACCACACCTATTAAATTCATGTCTCTAAGTCAAAATTCCATGCCAGTATGTAATTCCCTTGTGTAAAACTATTCAATGGCATCCTTTTTTTTCTGAAAAACAAAACAGAATCTCTTTAGCATTGCAGTCACATCCCTTCAAAATGTGAGTCCTGGACAGAGCCAAGATGGCAGACTAGAAAGACACACTTACACAGGGTTTCCCCCCCACACCCCATAAAATACCTATAGAGAGGGACTTTCCACAAATTTTGGAGCAGCAGAAGTGGAGAACAACAGAGTGGAGGAGATTTCCAGCCCACGGTGACCTGAAAGGCCTACAGAATGAGGAGAAGAATGCTTTAAAAAGCAGAATTAGCCAAATGGAAAAGGAGGTTCAAAAGCTTATTGAAGAAAATAGTTCTTTCAAAATTAGAATGGAACAGATGGAGGCGAATGACTTTATGAGAAACCAAGAAATCACCAAACAAAACCAAAAGAATGAAAAAATAGAAGAGAATGTGAAATATCTCATGGGAAAAGCAACTGGCCTGGAAAATAGATCCAGGAGAGACAATTTAAAAATTATGGGACTACCTGAAATCCACAATCAAAAAAAGAGCCTAGATATCATCTTTCATGAAATTATCAAAGAAAACTGCCCTGATATTCTAGAACCAGAGGGCAAAATAAATATTGAAAGAATCCACTGTTCACCACCTGAAACATATCCAAAAAGAGAAACTCCTAGGAACATTGTGGCCAAATTCCAGAATTTCCTGGTTAAGGAGAAAATATTGCAAGCAGCTAGGAAGAAACAATTCAAGTGTTGTGGAGATGCAATCAGGATAACACAAGATCTAGCACCTTCTACATTAAGGGATTGAAGGGCGTGGAATAGGATATTCCAGAAGGCAAAGGAACTAGGACTCAAACCAAGAATCACCTACCCAGCAAAACTGAGTATGATACTTCAGGGGAATAAATGGTCTTTCAATGAAATTGAGGACTTTCAAGCCTTCTTGATGAAAAGACCAGAGCTGAAAAGAAAATTTGACCTTTAAACACAAGAATGAGAAGAAGCATGAAAAAGTAAACAGCAAAGAGAAGAAATAAGGGACTTACTAAAGCTGAACTGCTTACATTCCTACATGGAAAGACAATATTTGAACTCTTGAAACTTTTCAGTATCTGAGTAGTTCGTGGGATTACACACACACACACACACACACAAAGAGAGGCAGAGAGCACAGAGTGAATTGAATAGGATGGGATCATATCTTAAAAAAATGAAATTAAGCAGTGAAAGAGAAATATATTGGGAGGAGAAAGGGAGAAATGTAATGGGGCAAATTATCCCTCATAAAAGATGCAAGTAAAAGACTTTTCTGTGGAGGGAAAAAGAGGGAAGGTGAGAGAAAAACATGAAGCTTACTCTCATCACATTCGACTAAAGAAAGGAATAAAATGCACACTCATTTTGGTATGAAAACGTATCTTACAATACAGGAAAGTGGGGGAGAAGGGGATAAGCAAGGGGTGGATGATGGAAGGGAGGGTAGTGGGAGGAGGGAGCAATTTGAAGTCAACACTCTTGGGGAGGGACAGGATCAAAAGACAGAATAGAAACAATGAGGGGCAGAATAGGATGGAGAGAAATATAGTTAGTCTTACACAACACGATTATTATGGAAGTCATTTGCAAAACTGCACAGATATGGCCTATATTGAACTGCTTGCCTTCCCAAAGGGAATGGGTGGGGAGGGAGGGATGGGAAGAAGTTGGAACTCAAAGTTTTAGGAACAACTGTCGAGTATTGTTCTTGCTACTAGGAAATAAGAAATACAGTTAATGGAGAATAGAAAGTTATCTGGCCCAACAGGGCAAAAGAGAAGATGGAGACAAGGGAAGGGAGGGATGATAGAAGAGAGGACAGATTGGTGATAGGGAAAATTAGATTGCTCGGTGTATTGGGGTGGGGGAGGGGAGAAATGGGGAGAAAATTTGGAACCCAAAAATTTTGTGAAAATGAGTGTTGAAAGTGAAATAAATAAATTTAAAAAAATCTGGGTCCTACTTAACTTCCCCAATTAATTTCATATTGTTGTCCTTCACACATTATGTTCCAGTCAAACTAGACTACTAACTGTCCCCTTAACTCAACTTTCCATATCCATTCTTTTTTTTTTTAATCCAGACTATATTCATGCCTGTAAAATATTTTTCTTCCTCACTTTTCCCTCTAGGGTACTTAGCTTCCTATAAATATTAACTAATGTACACCCTTCTAAGTGATATCTTTCAAAATCTTAGAATCTCTGCTTCTTTACATTACCTGATATTCACAACAATGGATATTTTTTCACTCCTATCCTTATAAAATCTAAATTTGTTGAGAGCAAGAACTTTTTAATTTTTATCAATACGTGGTAGGCTTGTTGAGTGCAGCATTTATTAAAGGTATAGAACAAGTCATACTTCAGTTCCCATGAGTTTCTAGTTTTTAGAATCAAAATTGAATTAATTATCATATTTTGCAGGCATCCGAATTCTGCGTTAATATGTCACCAACATTTAGGCCTTTCATATAGTAGCACTAAAGAAATGCTTATTGTAGATTGGAACATTTGTCCAGAGACAGTGGAGATTTTCAAGTTATTTATTCTGTAATCAGATGAATACACACCTTTCAATCTGCTCCCTAGACACAAAATAGATGTTCCTGGGAAAAATAGCTGCAAGATGGTCAGATAAGAAGGTTATTGTGCGAAGTAAAAAGTGTCGATAAGAGAACATTCGTTTTAGATAACAACTCAACAGCCAAAACAACTCTCCCGAGCAAGTGCTTATAAGCAAGGAAATGTGGCTTACTGAATGATTGTTCTGGTTTCTATACAGGAAACATTGTTGGAACAAGTGGGTCATCATGTATCATTGTTCTGAGCTCTTGGGTGTTTGGAATTAAGGTTGACTTGGTAATCTTGCCTAACAATTCTATTATGGTACCAGCCATATTGGTATTGTTCGGTGGTGTCTTATGCTTCATGACCCCATCTGGGGTTTTCTTGGCAGACCCTGAAATAGTTTGTTATTTCTTTCTCAAGCTTATTTTACAGATGAAGAAACTAGGGGAAAAGAGTTAAGTAACTTGCCCAGGGTCACGCTGCTAAGTGCCTGAAGGCAGATTTGAACTCATAAAGATGAGTTTTACTTCTTACAGATTACCTTCAATTACTCTATCATTATTTACTCATGTAACATGTAGAGAACTGAAGTTTAGGACTCAAGATATGTTGTCCCCTCCATCTTCCACAATGACATTTTATTGGATAAGTGCTCTCAGAAAGTCCATGTTTTTATATCTTACTTTAAATCTTTATTCAGTAAAAATAAAAATAAATAAATATATTCTCCATATTGAATGGTTTTTCCTTAAAAGAATAGAATTTGCAACAGCAAATATCTCACAATAAAGCACATGACTCATGTTCCCTCATTATTAATTTATATCATTCTCATCACATTCAATACATTAGTTGATTTTAAAATAATAAATGCTTGTGAAAAAAATGCATTTATTGTGAGAAGTAGCTGTATGTCCTTCCTTCCAGAAAAGGAACATGACAACAGGAAGGTGGTGCCTTGACATGCAAGTGATTCGGATTTGAGAGAGGCAGGTGCCTCTGCAAAATTATGCTTTCTCTCCCAGAGCCATCTGGGTCCAGTGCCAAAATAGAGATCTGGACTTTGCTAATGGCCAAGGAAGCAGTGGGAGACCTTGGGCTTTTTAAGCTAAGGTCTTTCTGAGTTCTCACTTTGATTGAGGCAATGCCCATTCAGTGATTAAAGCTGGGTAAGATATGTGCCAAGGAGTAGACTCTTACTTAATCAGTAAAAAAATTAAATCAGGAATGGGAAGAACCTCAGGGTTTCTGGCCAAAATAGAAAAAAAAAATTACTTTCACTGTGAATCATCAGGACCAAGCAATAACCACTAAGTGGATGTGGTCTGAGACCTATTGTTGAGTAGGTACATTACATAGTGAAAAGTGGGCTGCCCACTGAAGCAGAAAGAGAAAAGTTCAAACTTACCTCTGATTCATATTTTGTATGTGATGATTAGCAAGGCACATAATCTCTCAATTTCCCAGGAAGCCTAATAAGACAGTAAGCAAAAGATCAGTTGCTTATCAATATCAGTGGAGTTTTCACACTAGGATTTTCCTTCAGAAGTGAAATCATATTTCTAACTCCATCATAAAGATGTAAAATAAAACATGTATACCAATGTTCAGTTCAACAAATACTTCTTTTTCATTTTCTATGTGCAAAGTATTGACTTAAATTAGCCTGTATTTACCTGAATACTTTGAATAGACTGAACTGTAATTTATTAAATATTGACATAGTAATTAATCTGGAAATTAACAAAAAAAAAGATGTCATGGAGAATTTACCTAAGAACTTAGCAAGAACAACAAGTTGGACAGAATTTTCCCTCTCATTCATTCCATTTCTCAAATACTGTGATTGTACGAGAAATGCTTCAAAGACAGTGATATATGGAAGCAATGCAGAACAAATATTGCTACAAGGGAAGTAATAACAAGCAAGGTTGAAGAGAAAATGCTAATGTTTCTGATGAGATATGGTCACTGCCAGAGAAGGATAAGTTATGGGCACTGATCTACAAACCCAGAGGCACGGAAAGACGTGCATCACATTGTCAGGGAAGTAAAATCTATGTGTGACAGGACTGGAATGACTCCAATGTTATTGTCTCTCATTTTGCTTTCATTTACTGTAGCCCACAAGTGCTTCCATTGAATGTGTCTTTTAGGATTGGTCTGCATTATTGTACTAAAGAAAGCTCTAACTGCTTTCTATGATCACTAGGGGGCACACTTAAAAGGAGGTCTAGAACCGTTGAAGTAATAGTGAGTGCTTTTCTGAATTGAGAGTAGCTTTCTGTGGCATGATAATATCAAGAATTTCACAGTCTATCACATATATATGTATATATGGATTTATATACTATGTAGAGAAAGAGGGGGAGAGAGAGAGAGAGAGAGAGGAGAGAGAGAGAGGAGAGAGAGAGAGGAGACAGAGAGACAGAGAGACAGAGAGAGAGAGAGAGAGAGAGAGAGAGAGAGAGAGAGAGTAGAGAGAGAGGGAGAGAGAGAGGAGAGAGAGAAACAGAGAGAGAGAGAGAGAGAGAGAGAGAGAGGAGAGAGAGAGAGAGAGAGAGAGAGAGGGAGAGAGAGAGGGAGAGAGAAAGAGAGAGAGATATCTGAAAAGGAATTTTGCTCTTCTAGAGTAAAGGAATTTCTGATTACCTCCTACCTAACCCTATATCTTTTTCTCCATCTAGCACATATGCAGAATGGACTTAATATATATTTTTAAATGAATAAAATGATCTAGTTAATATTAATTATTTTTTGATATATTTGATTTAACTTTACATTGTCTTGCTTTGCTTCTCCAGTATATCATTTCCATAGACACCCTCATTTTCTCAATGCTTTCTGAGCAATATTTGAATATTCTATTTAATTCTCAATCCCACTCCATCTTGATTAATCTAGCTCATGCTGTATTGTAGCTGTGTCTCTATGTCTCTACTATTTCTTTGTTCTTCCTTAAATACTCTGTGTCTTAATTTACTCTGCAATGAAAATGAGAAAATAATACTCTCTCAGAGTTTTTATGGGAATATAATAGCATAATGTGTCCAAAGTAGTTTTGAAAACAAATATGAGATCTAATATAATTATGTCATAGTTAGTGATGCTATATCACATTAAGGTTTGCAAAGTGCAAATGTAAACTCATTTGATCCTCACAATAACTCTGTGAGGTAGGTAGTATTTTTGTCTCCATTTTGTAGGTGAGAAACTGAGGTTGAAAGAAATTTTGACTAGTCCAGGTAATATAACTTGTAAGAGGAAGAGGCTAAGGAAACTCATTTTTGCTTGTGAAGTGCATAGAAACCAAGCTCCATTAGATAGATTTTGACAGACAGGTCCTAACAAAGTTCTGAAAGGGGTTTGATTAGAAATAACATGAATTTTAATAAAGAAAATGAACTGTCTAAAATATAAGTGCTAAAGTGTTCAGGTGTCAAATATCTGTCAATCAAATTTTTGCTTGTAGAAAATGTTATCCTATTTAGAGGAGGCTATTTACTCTATGTTAATTTAAAACTATAAGTTATTAAGCAAGAATCTTTTATTGGGGATATAAAACATATATGCACATGGAATATACTGCATACACTATAGAATTAAAATGAATGAATTTACCTAGTACTTTAAAGCCTGGGAATTATACACACACATATTTATATATATACAGACATATACTGTATATGAATGTGTATGATATATATATGTATAAATACATACATATACATGTGTGTAAAGATCTTTATATGTGTTATATGTGTATGCTATATGAATATATAAATTAGGGAGATAGAGTAGATATGATTTTTCTTAGAGAAATGAGAAATATGATCACATATTTAAGTGTCAAAGATGACATTTGAACCCAAGTCTTCAAAATTCTATGTTTAACATTCTTTTTCTGCTCCCACATTACACACTGAAAACATATCCAATCAGAATTCCTAAAAAGAAGAAAAAAATGAGAATAAAAGAGATTTCATTCCTGAATGTGAGATTTAGTTTGGAGTCTAGATGGAGGTAGGTCAGGCAAATACGAACTTGGTAAAATTGTGTCAGTACTAATAAACATCAGAGTGAGCTGGAGCTGGTGTGGAAATCTAAAGAGAACAATATTGCATTTATTTTAATGTTATATTGTAAGAAAAAAATGAGGATGAGGAAAAAATACAAATTCTATTCAGGATGCATTGAGTAATAAAAATTTACAATATATAGAAGGAAGCGCTGTTTGATTTGAGTGTTGCTTCACTTCTCAGTAATGAATGACTTACTGTCTCAAATGCATGAAGGAAATATGGCTGATAATGATTTGATGCTCAAGATGAGTAAGACAACATCTACATATCTTGATGAATTTCAGTCACCTGACCCACATGCACTTCATCCTTAGGTACTAAAGTAATGGGCAAATGGTATTGTAGAAGTCTTGGCAGAGATTTTTTAAAGGCCACGGGAATCACAAAGAGGTCTCACAACATTGGGGAAAGAAAAATATTGTTATACCAATCTTATCTTCTCACAATGAGCTCTTTCCTCAATTCCTTCTTTATTTATTTCCTCTTTCTACCATAATGGTCTATAGGATAGTTTGTAGAAATATTGCTTATCTTATCATTGCTCTTTATGTACATGTTCTTCATCATGCTTCGCCAATTTCTCCCTTTTTCCTGATATTAACAAATTCTAACATGTCAACTTCTCAAGGTGAACCATAGTATTAGACATCCACATTTCTATTAAAGATCCTAAGAAGAAAGGGAAAAACTACTCCAATGTTGAAGTGGGAAGCAAAGCAAAATGTACAGCCATATTCAGATACAAAATATTTAAAATGACTGGTACAATAGAACTGAATTAATAAAATGAAATTTTAACTGGAATAAATATAAAATCATGAATTGCAGTTTAAAATATTTAATTATATTCTCATACCTCATTGTGGTCTGGAGATTGCTCTGGTGTCTTTTTAATTCTTTTTAAAATGAAATAATATTGATGCCTTCTGGCTTTTATGTCACAGATTTTCTTGGGATAGCACTCCTCAATCATTTTGTAATGTGTGTGAGGAATTTAGCAAAATCATGCAACACAATTACCAAGTTTGAATGTGTATATGTATGTATGTGTATGTATGTATATACATAACCATTAGAAAGTCACAGCCTCTGAATTTTCCAAGTTAACTCAATCAGATAATAAATTATAGGCAAGTTGGCAGCTGGGTGGCACAATGGATAAAATAAAGGGCCTGAAGATAGGATGACTCATCTTAAATTGAATTCTGTTCTCAGACACTTACTAACTGTATGACCTTGGGCAAGTTTCTTAATACTATTAGCCTTAATTTCCTTATATGCAAAAATGAGTTGGAGAAAAAAATGGTAAGACACACTATGGTATCTTTGCCAAGAAAATTCCAAGTGGGGTCACAAAGAGTCACACATGACTGAAAATGACTGAATAAATAATTCCATGTACCAAAGTTGGTTTATAAACTTGATAATCTTCTACTTTTTGTCACTATGAAAATAAGAATCTTAATGAAAATTTGGTGTAAATAGAAAAATATATGTATATATATATATATATATACACATAGCATACATAATCTATATACATGTGTGTATGTATATATGGAAAGACACACACACTCACACACATACATGCACACACACACACATGCACACATCTCCCTGACCTTTGTGACCAGTGGTGTGCTCATTGATTCAAAAGATTAATGACTTTTCTCACACATTTCTAGATGGTTTCCAAGAATGATTACATCAGTAACATATTAACCTGACTTTGTCCTCGTCTTTATCCTTATCCCCTTGTTCTCAAGGGGATTTTGCTCACGGTGGAATACATGAGATACAGATTCAATCCCACTATTGATCATCTCAGGTGATTTGACTTGTTCTGAGTCCAACTTGACCAATTTGCCCTGTCTTAGGCAATCTAGTAGTCTCCCGCTTCCAGGGACTCACCATATTGATACTTGATTTTACTGGGATTACAGCTGTGTACCACCATGCCCAGATCCATAATTCAATTCAACACTGACTTCTTGTGACTTTTGTCATTTTTGCTAAGTTAATGATTGTAAGGTTAAACCTCAGGTTTAAGTGTTCCTTTCTTTTATTGTTCCTCACAATTTTCATATTTTTATCAGTAACATTAACCAGTAACAATATATTCACTGCTTGCTATAGGACAGGTAACACACTATGTGCTGGGGATACAAAGCAAGCCAAACACTCTTCAGTGATTTTACATTCTAATGGTTGAGACAATTACGTACACACACCACACACACACACACAAGATGAAAATTTGTGATATTTCTTCTGAAAAACATTCATAGTTATGATAATTTATATATTAGTTGATGATTTTTGCTATTATATGTTAGTACCAACTCCATTATCATTGGATAGTATGCTTTTATCGGTCATGTTTACTCCAAACCTTGATCCCCTGCTCAATTTCTCTTCATTTGTAAAGATTTACATTTATTGTGAGTTTAATAAATATCCACATACATGAAAATTTCAACTTTCAAATACTAGAAAAGATAATTATTTATAAAAGTGTGAACTTCTAAATATTTTTGTTATTAATTTTTTAATTATTTCTTAATCTTATTATTAACATGATAGTGAGAATGTGTCCTTTGAATTTCCATGTACTCTCTTATGTACTTCCCTCCATTGCCTCCACTTCCCTCTTCTCTGTGCTACTGTCCACTCCACTCTTCTGCTTTCCTTTTTTCTTCTTACATATGACTAAATAACTATAAATCCCTCCTCCACCTGACCTCCCCCACCAGGAGGAACCATATCTTAGAGACTAGAGGAGCGGAGTCAAACAAAAGTAACCAATACATTCACTGTCTCTATAAATGGCCATGCTTCAGCACCTCTAATCACCTGACTCTCAGCAAACAAAGAAGTCTGATATATGAACATCCTTCTGAAATAATGATTGGTTCCTGCATTAATCAGGATTCTGAAGTCTTTCAAGGTTATTTTGTCTTTATATTATTTTTACCATCATATAAATTGTTCCAGTTTTGCTCACACCACTCTATAACAGTTCAAAAGTTTCTCTTCCAAATATTACTTTGTGATTTGTTTGTATATATTTTTTAAAAATGCTCATGATTATTTTAAAATGTTAATTTTATCTTGTTTTGACAGTTCCTTTATTTGTAATTATTCATCCCTACAAAAAGACATATCCTTTGAAACAGATAAAAGTAAAAATATTTTAAGCAAACAATGACAGTATGCAGTTATATAAGCAAACAAAAAGAAACTTCAGATGAGTAAAATTGAAATTCCCTTGGAAATCCATGTGCCATTTACTGAAACTGAAAAATGTTCAGCTTATGAAAAATTGGCTTAAGAGAACAAAAAGAATGCCTCTGTTAACATCAATATAATTTCCTTTTTATTTAAAAAAATTCCAATTATTTCTTAGCTACAGGAGGACTTCTTGTAAATAATGATGCTTTTATTATGTGACAGTCAAGGTTAAATTGCATCCTTTTTTTGGACTGTTTTACAATTTCATAAGCTCAAATTCATCTGTAATTTTGCCATGAAATAGAAATGAGATGGTTAATGTTTTGTTCTTCATTTGAATTGCAAAGAGTGCATTTTATGTTCAAACTTAGTATCCCGTGATCTGCCATCTATTAGTCTGAGAAGATGGCACCATTAAGACCATAGCACATACTACAAGCAAAGGGAATTGTCCGTGCCCCCAAACCCTCTGGCCAAATATTTGGCCTTTAGCAGACTATGTAATTGCATTTGTAAATATTCCTGAGGGAACAACAGCTTGAAGATATAGTGGATTATTTAGAAATATAGAACCTTATGGCACACATCATATTGCATATGTCTAGGAAAATAATTCAACATGAAACATAGCTAAATTCAGTAAATCCTTAACTACTTGTGCCCTCAGTCTGAAGGTCATTCCAGGGTAGATCAATAGCCTGTGTCTACTTGGTTCTCACATCTATGAGGCTATTATACCAAAATTCATAAATATGAATCCGCAGACCAAAAAAAAAAATGCTAATTGTTTTATGCTCAATGACTGGGTAAAATATTTAATAAGAGATCTTCTATTAAGTCAAGTACATGTAAATTATATAAAAGCTAAAAGTAGAATAGTTCTCAGCAAAATTCTTAAATTCAACTCCTACATTATTAGAAGTAGAATTTGAGAGGTTAGAAGCTGCATCTGTACTTTTCCTTAACTACCAACACAAAAAGTGAAAGACAGTTTTGACAACATTTTTTATTTTTCTTTCTTTCCTTCTTTCTGTTTCTTTCTTTCTTTTCAATTTTCAATAATGCACTTCCAGAAATTTTAAATTTTCTCCCTCTCCTTCCCCCATTCCTTCCCAAGACAATATGCAATCTTATATAGGTTCTACACATCTTTACAGTAGTCATATTTCATATATGAATTAAAATGAGTGGGAGAAAGCATGAGAAAAACTATGCAAAACCAAACATAACAAAAGAGAAAATAGTCAGCTTCATTTTGAATTCTGACTCCATAGTTCCTTCTCTGAATGGGGATGGTATTTTGCATCATGAGTCCTTTGGAAATATTTTGGATTTTTTCATTGCTCTGAAGGGCTGTCTATCAAAAACAGTCCTTACACACTATGACTGTTACTGTGTATAATGTTCTCTTGGTTCTGCTCACTTCACTCAGCATCAATTCATATAAATCTATTCAAACATTTCTGATGTCTGCCTGTTCTTTTCTTATAGCACAATAAAATTCCATTACATTCACATGCCACAACTTATTCAGCCATTTGCAATCAATTTCCAGTTCTTGCCCACCACAAAAAGACTTCCATAAATATATTTGTACATGTGGCTTCTTTTTCCATTTTTATAATCTTTTTGGGATACAGCTCTAGAAGGGGTGTTACTCAGTCAAAGTGTATGCACATTGTTATAGCCCTTTGGACATTTGACAACAATTTTCAAATGGACAATAGTTCTCTTTCTAAAAC
Source organism: Bettongia penicillata ogilbyi (assembly GCA_023548195.1). NCBI lineage: Eukaryota > Metazoa > Chordata > Mammalia > Diprotodontia > Potoroidae > Bettongia > Bettongia penicillata. The sequence goes on from JAJHZJ010000787.1 coordinate 1,704,140, forward strand.
ATGTTGTTTTTATGTTTTTGTGTGTGTGAGAGAAGGTCTATGTGTACATATGCCTCTATATCTCATTCTATACAGAGTTTATATATTTAAAGTCAATCTTTCCTTTTGTGAATGACTTACAGGAGTTTATCTGACTTTATTTCAGAGGCATTTAAAAATTATTGGGGCCATTAACTTTGGCTTAAATAATGACAAAACTGCCAAGTTTAAAAAAATGTCTTTCTCAGTAATAAAAATTTAAAAAGTTTGCTTCTCTCTGCCAATGAGTTCATTATTTTGTTTATTCTGCTCAGCTGATATCACCAGTAGCTGATATTTGTTTAACTATTAGCCCTCTTTCAAAGTCAGAGTTGATGAGGATCTCATCATTTCTCATTTGACTGTCGAAGAATGCTAAAATTTTATTTTTTTTAATATTAAGATAGAATGAGTTTTTCACTTTTAAAACTTGCTTTCATTCTTTCAGAAGCAAGTGACCAGTTGTACCATAGAACACACACATGATAGTACCTACTGGCATTTGCCTTAAGACCTTTAGAAAGGTAGAAGCACTTACATCCAGATGCAGTCCATATGTGGTAGAAATACCTATTATTTGGCAAAAATTGGCAATGCATTCGGGTGTAAAAACTACACAATAAAATGTGGAAAGGCAGAAAAATGCAGATTTTCAAATGATGAGAAAAAAAATACAAGTAATAAAGGACCATGGAAAGATAAATTAAAAATCTATAACTTCATCAAAAAGAATGAAGATAATGAGGTAACATACCAAAACTATGGGATATGGTCAAAGAGGTACTTGAGGGAAATCTTATACGTCTAAATGCTTACTTGAACAAAATAGAGAAAGATCAGATCAATGAATTGGGAATGCAACTAAAAAAAGTTAGAAAAAGAACAAATTTAAAATTCCAATTAAACAACAATTTAAAATTCCAAGAATGAAAACAAAGATTAATCAAATTGAAAGCAAGAAAATCATTGAACTAAAAAAACAAATCTAAGCTGGTTTTATTAAAAAGCATCAAAATAGATAAACTTTTAGTTAATTTGATTTAAAAAAGAAAGAAAAAAAAAACAAATTACCAGAATCAAAAATGAAAAAGGTGAATTTACCCCCCATATGAAGAAGAAATTAATGCAATAATTATGAGCTATTATGAAAACTCTATGTCAAAACATCAGTCAATCTATGTGTAATGGATGGAACATTTACAAAAATATAAATTGCCCATGTTTAAAAAGAGGAAATAAAATGCTTAACCCAATTTTAGAAAAAGATATATATATATATATAATATATATATATAATATATATAATATATATATACATAATATGTGTGTATATGTGATTATATACAAATGTATCCAGGGTCAGATGAATTTACAAATGAATTCTACCAGACATTTAAAGTGCAATTAATTCCAATATCATGTAAACTACTTAGAAAAATATGTATTATCTCACCAATTTCTTATTAGTCAAATATGTTTTTACTCAAATATGATTATTAACCAGGAAGAACTCAAACACTGAAAGAGAATTATAGATGAATTTTTGCTGGTGCCCATTTATGCCAAAAAAAAAATAGTTAAAATATTTGCAAAGAGATTAGAGCAATTTATCACCAGGAAAATGAATTGTTACCTGGTGGGATTTATGCCAGGAATGCAAACCTAGTTCAATATTAGGAAAATTATCAGCACAATTAACCATATCACTAAGAAAATGAAAAAAAAAAATCAAAGATTATCCCAATAGATGCAGAAAAAAAAAAAACTTTTGACAAAATATAGCATCACCTATTAAAAACACTAGAGAATGTAGGAATAAATGGAGTCTTCCTTCAAATGATAAGCAATATCAATCTAAAGTCATTAATGAACATTATATGTAAAAGGGATAAGCTAGATACCTACTCAATACAATCAGGAGTAAAGCAAGAACACCCATTATCACCTCTGTTGTTTGGTATTGCACTAGAAATGTTAGTTTTAGCAATGAGAAGAAAACAATACAGAAGGAATTGAAATAGGCAGCTTTGGAAGAAAACTATGAATTTTTGTAGATGATATGATGTTACAGTTACAGAATTCTACAGAATCAATTAAGAAAACTACTTGAAATAATTAACGATATGAAAGTTGCAAAATATAAAAGAAACCCCCCAAAATCATTTACATTTCTATATATAACCAAAAAAGCACAGCAGCAAGAGGTAGAAAGAAAAATTGCATTTAAAATAACTATATATAATATCAAACATTTTGGAGTCTACTTGTGAAGATAAAGCCAGCAACCATATGAATACAATTATAAAACACTTTTCACATAAATAAAGTCAGATATAAAAAAATGGGAAAAATATCAATGGTTCATGGCTGGGATGAGCTAATATAACAAAAATGACAATTCTTCCAAACAAATTTATTTATTCAGTGTCATGCCTAACTACAAAAAAAAATACTGGAAAAATAATAGTATTATTCATCTAGATGAACAAAAGGTCCAGAATATAGAGAGAATTAATTTTAAAAAATGCAGAAAAAGTTGGTTTACCAATTCCAGATGTAAAATTATATCATATAGCAGCAATCATTGAAACTATTTGGTACTGGCTACGAAATACAGTGTTGTAACTGTACAATAGGTTAGGTACACAAGACAGAGCACTGAGTGACTATAATAATCTATTGTTTGGTAAACCCAAAGACTCTAGTTTCTGGGATAAGAACTCACTATTTGACAAAAATGCTAGGAAACCTGGAAAATACTACCACAGAAACTAAAAATAGACCAGCATCTCACACCTTATACTAAGATAATTTCAAAATGGGTACATGGTCTAGACATAAAGGGTGATACCTTAGGAATATTAGGAAAGTAAGGAATAGTTTACCTGTTAGATGTATGGGGAAGTGAAGCATTTATGAAGAAACAAGTGATAGAGAACATTATGAAATACAAAACTGGCAATTTTGATTACATTGAATTAAAAAGTTTTGCACAAACAAAACCAATGCAATTAAATTAGAAGGAAAGCGAAACCTGGGAAACAATTTTTACAGCCCATTTTCTGATAAATGTCTCATTTCTTTTTTTCTTTTTTTTTAATTTTCTTTTTCATTTTTGACATAGTTTATAACAGATAAAACAATTCAAACTTTTGGTCAGGTGATACTTCTTTTTAAAGCATTTACAATATGGACCACAAAAGAATTTTTTTTTAAATATTAACCAACTGAGACACAAATAATATTTATGTGGCTATCTCCACAAGCTCTTGAACTAATTGTCCCCACAATATTAATATGAATTAAAAGATTCTAACTTATTGTTGTTGGTCTAAAGTCCTATGCCTAATAGCTTAATTTTAGGATTAACCTCAGATGTTCCCCTATGAATAACCTATAATTCAATAGATCTTGTATTAAGTTTACAAAACCTTTTGACGATAGGGAAATTGTCACCAAGAGTAGGGACATTGCAGGGTTCAATTCCAGACACGAGTAGACTGTTAACTTGCATTCAATAAGACTTAAAGTTTGCCAGATGTCAGTGGGGAAAATGAGTCAGGAGAATCCTATCTCAGCTTAGGCTGAACAGCTGCTCTCCCATCTGTCCCATGAGATCATCTCTTGCAGTACATACAAGCATCTCATTGACATACTGGAATCATGAATTGGAGGCTTAGATTGCCTTGCTTGCTATCTTTACCTGGAGTTAGACTCAGAAGAAGAGTCATTTAATAGTCCCATAGCATCTAAAAATGATAACATCCAATAATCAGGTTTCAAATATGATAATAATTTCACTTTGGCTAGGGAACATCTTTTGAGGCAAGTCTTAAGTGGTTTTCATGCCTTTCTATGCATATTCTAGTTCCTGTTTAAATAGCAATCATAAAATCAAATTTGCCATTAAAATCTTAACTTTTCCATTGATACAAAATTTTACCTGAAGTAACCTTCTTCTAGGAAATTTAGGCTAAAATTCTTTTCCCCAAACTAAATATGTCATTGATTTATTCTCAGTAATTAATTCAGTCAATTGTTTGAATACTAATTGCTTTTACCTCACGTTGTACCATGTCTAATTTTTTGCCCCCATCATTTCCTTCCCCCCGCTTCCTAATGCCTTGCATTCTGATTACTCCTTCCCTCAATGGACCCTCCCTTCTATCACACCCCACCCTTCCCTTATCCTCTTCTTTTCTCTTTTCTTGTAGGGCAAGATAAATTTCTATACCCCATTCCCTGTATTTCTTATTCCTGATTATATGCAATAAAAATTCTCAACATTTGTTGCTAATACTTTGAATTCCAACTTCTTTCCTTTCCCCCTCCCTGCCCCACTGAGAAGGCAAGCAATTCAATACAGACTAAATATGTGTTGTTTTGCAAAAGACTTCAATAATAATTATGTTTTGTAGTATTAATTATATTGCCCTCTGTCCTACTCTACCCCTCCTTATTTTTCCCCCACAATTAACTTTGTCCCTTCTTGAAAGTGTTTATTTCTAGTGACTCCCTTTTTCCATTTGCCCTCTCTTCTAACATTCCCCTCACCAACTTGTCACCTCCTCTCCTACTTTCCTGTGGTGTGATATAAATTTTCATATCAAATTTAGTGAGCATGTTATTCCCTCCTTCAGCCACACGTGGACAGACTAGTTTCATTTATCCCCCTCTCCCATTTTCCCTTTTCTCCTCCATTGGTTTTTCCAGGGAAAAACTCCTCCAGGGTTTTTCTTATCTCTTTCATGAATCATAGCCTGCCCCATTCTATTTTTCCCTTTCTCTTCCCGGTATTTTTTTTCCTTCACCCCTTAATTTTTATTTTATTTTATTTTATTTTGTGTATGGATATCATCTCTTGTGATTCAACACACCCTGTACTCTCTATCTATGCATGTGTGTGTGTGTACAATCTCTCCTTCTACCCAAATCCTGAGAAAAGATTCAAAAGTTATAAATATTTTCTTTCCATGTAGTAATGTAAACAGTTCAGCTTTAGAAAGTCTTTTATGATTTTTCTTTCCTGTTTACCTTTCCATGCTTCTCTTGATTCTTGTTCTGGAAAGTCAAATTTTCTATACAGACCTGGTCTTTTCCTCAATATGAATTATTGAAAGTCCTCTAAATCACTGAATGACCATTTATTCCCTTGAAGTATTATACTCAGATTTGCTGGGTAGGTAATTCTTGGTTTCAGTCCCAGTTCCTTTGACTTCTGGAATAACCCATTCCAAGACCTTTGATCCTTTAATGTTGAAGCTGCCAGATCCTGTATTATACTGATTGTATTTCCACAATACTCAAATTGTTTCTTTCTAGATGCTTGCACAATTTTCTCCTTGATCTGGGAACTCTGAAATTTGGCCACAGTGTTCCTAGTAGTTTCTCTGTTTGTTTCTCTTTTAGGAGGTGATTGGTGGATTCTTTCAATATTTATTTTGCCTTCCAGTTCTAGAATATCAGGGCAGTTTTCCTTGATAATTTCATGGAAGATAATGTCTAGGTTTTTTTTTTTTCATGGCTTTCAGGTAGTCCTATAATTTTTAAATTGTTTCTCCTGGATCTATTTTCCAGGTCAGTTGTTTTTCCAATGAGATGTTTCACATCATCTTCTATTTTTTCAAATTTTTGGTTTTGTTTACTAACTTCTTGGTTTATCTCATAGTCATTCATTTCCCCGAACTCAATTCTCTCTTTCAATGAATTATTTTGTTCAGTGAGTTTTGAACCTTCTCCTCGCCATTTGGCTAATTCTGCTTTTTAAAACCTCCTTCTCCTCATTGGCTTTTTGGACCTCTTTTTTTTGTGGGGGGGGCCTCTTTTTAAAGCTGTTATTTTCCTCAGTATTTTTTTGGTTCTCCTTTAGTAAGCTACTAACTTGTTTTTTTTTAAGATGTTTTTATTGCCTGAGCTCTATTTAAGTTCCCTTTGGAGGCGGGGACCTTGACTTCCTCCTAGCCAGCTACAAAACTTCTGAGTTTCCTCTCCACACCCACCTGGCCTCCAGTTCCACCAAGCCAGCACTGGGGGCTGAGATTCAGATGAACTGCTCCAAAGCCTCAGGGGCTTTAGGCAGGGATAGAGCTGCTGTTCAGTGTGAGATTAAGATCAGCTGCTCAGGTAGGGGAAGGGCTGGCCACACAGGGCTCAGTTTCCCCCAGGGGATTTACAATGAAACCTTCAACAATGGACGCAAGCTTCTGCCTGCTTTGGGAGCTCCATCCTCTGCTGCCTCTACTGCTGCCACCTGAGGAGGTCAGAGTTATGGGGGCACCCTGCTCCCTCCTTGACTAGCTGAAAAGACCCTCTCACTGACCTTTGGTGCCTGTGGGTTGAAGGATCTGCACTGCTGCTGGAGAGTCTGTCCCTGAAGCTTGCTCGGATCTGCTCCTCTCAGTGGCCAAGCCTGAGCTGAGCTCTGCTCCATGTCTGATGGGACATACCTTTCCCCATTGGTCTTTCAGGTCCCTCTGGTATAGAAATCTTCTCCACTCTTGTTCTGTGGCTTCTGCTGCTCTAGAATTTGTTCAGAGTTCTTCTTTACAGGTATTTTATGCACTGTGGGGTAAGAGCTAGCATATGTGTGTCTTTCTACTTCACCATCATGGCTCCTCATTTCTTAACTATATAGAGAACTAATTCAAATTTATGAGACTAGAAGTATTTCCCCAACTGATAAATGCTCAAAGGTTATGAACAAGCAGCTGTCCGAAGAAATAAATTACAGCTATCTACAACCATTTGAAAAATTCTCTAAGTCACTATTGATTGGAGAATGCAAATCAAAACAACTCCGTGGTACCACTTCATATCTAGCAAATTGACTAATATGACGGAAAAGGAAAATGACAAGTTTTGGAAAAGATGTGGGGAAATTGTAACTGTAATGCATTTTTGGTAGTTTTGAACTTATCCAACCATTCTGGAGAGGTATTTTAAACTATGCCTAAAGGGCTATAAGACTGTGCACAACCCTAGATGCAGCCACTATTAGGTCTGTATCCCAAAGTGATCATGAAAAACAAAAAGAACCCATGTATACAAAAATATTTGTAGTAACTCTTTTTGTGGTGGCAAAGAATTGGAAATTGCCCATCAATTGAGGAATGTGCACAAGTTGTGGCATAAGAATGTAGTAGAATACTGCTGTTCCATGAGAAATGATGAAAAGGTAGATTTCAGAAAAACCTGAAAAGACTTACATGAATTGATGCTTAGTGAAATGAGCAGAAAAAGGAGAATATTGTACACAGTAACAGCATTATACTATGATCAGCTATGGTAAACTTAGTTCTTCATACCATTACAATGATCCAAGATTATTCCATACTCATGACAGAAAATTCTATCCAAATCCAAAGAAAGAATTGAATGCAGACTGAAGTATATTATTTTCACTTTTTAATTTTTTTTCATGGCTTTTTGTTTTTTGTTTTGTTTCTTCTTTAACATGACAAATGTGGAAATGTGTTTAATATAATTCCACATATATAACTTGTATCAGATTTTTTGTTATCTTGGGTAGGGGAGAGGGGAAAGAAGGGTGGAGAGAGAAAAAAATAGAACTGAAAACCTTACAAAAATGAATGATGAAAACCATCATTACATGAATTGGAAAAAAATAAAATATTGTTTACTAAAAAAGATGTAGAAAAAAAGAAATAATCATAATTGACAAGTATGTATTTGTTTTTCCTTTCATTTCTTCAGATTAAAACTATTTATATGTAATTTCTACCCCTGACTTATAATACTGTCCTATGGGCCTAGTCCCTTTTTCCTTTTCTTCTTTCCCCAGATTTTTTCTAGGATGAACCTGTGAAATATACACTGAAGGTGTTGAGCCTAGAGAAGTCTGTGAAAAGAAGAAAAGGATTCTAGGACAGGAATACATACAACATACATACACACATATGTATATATATATATATATATATAGATAGATAGATAGATATAGATATATGTAGATGATAGATAGATAGATATAGATATAGATATTACCTCAGATGTCATCTGACTTTGGTAGAATGTGACCTCTTTCCTGCCATATTTTGGATATTATATTTCAGAACAAATTAAGACCATAGTAATGTTTTTGGTTTCATTGTCACACTAGTCACATGGAATTTGTAGTCAAGAAAATTCCTCTGGTCTTCTTCACATAACTGCATTTCCATCCACATTCATCTCATTGTACAGGCTGATTTTCAAGCATACATTTCAGAATTTATATTATTCCTTGTTAGATACAGTTGATCATAGGACTTTAGGGGATTTTTAGGGGGAATCTTTAAAAATATACATTCTTTCAATCCAGTATTCATGATTTTCCCCAACTTCTTTGTTATTCACAAATTTGATTAAAAATATTTGCTTTCATTTCAGTAACTGAAAAAAAATATTCAGTGAAACAAAGGAAAAGATGATGCATTGATCACTCTATTTTGCCTAAATCTATATACCTCCCAATGTATCTATTTATCTAATTTTGAGATTGAATTTGTCTGTTCATAATTCACTTTTGTAATCAGAGATATTAACATCTTCTGAATCAATTTTGCCATGTTATCATATGACTCAAATTTCTCTATTTTTCCTCAAGAATATTGTTATGGACTTGATCATGCACCAGATCTAAATCCAAGTATATATGCTGTATCGACTACATTTCCCTCATTGGTCAGATGAGTACTGATTCCGGGAAAAAAGAGGCAGTTAATCTGGCATAATATGCTTTTTAAAGAAGTATTTCAGGCTTCTGATAGGGATCAATTTCTTTTCTATCATATGCTTCATTACTCTAGCATAATTTCATCAGTACTATGAAACCTTCACTCCCTGGAAAAGGAAGGATCACCAGGCTGCCTGAAATGGGGTAAAATGGTCTCTGAACTTCCACTCTACATAAGTTGAAGGGATCCATCTATAATAAATAATCAAATGGATAGATATAGATAGATATGCATATAGATATAGATAGTTATCTTTAGATATAGAATTTGATATATACATTTTTCTGTATGTGTATATGTAATGTATGTGCATGTATATATGTATGTACCCATACATACATGGAAACAGAAAAAACAAACTAATAAATAATACGATGTTTTCTCACTTCTCCATCTATGGCCCTTGTATTATTCTCCATTACATTTCACAGAATCTTAGAATTTAAAAAGGTTAGACATTTTTGTTAAATTTGTACATAAGTTGCAATCCCCTAAAAGTGAACATCCATTCTTATAATGATGATTTAAAGAATTTAATGGCAATTTAATTGGGAAGATCTTTCCCATTCATTAATAGTACCATGTGACCTGAGTGGGTTACATGAAAGTATGAGCCACATGGAGACTGCAGTAAGAGTTTGCTGATTGTGTGGAACAGGAAGGGTGGAACAGAGATTAGAGTAAGTTAGAGAGCAATCAGAGTTGGAAAAGACAGCAACTAGTGTGAGTAGGAGAGCTTGTTTGTAATTTTGTTTAAGGGAGCCTATTTATGATTTGTTTAAGAGAACTGCTTTGTGGGTAGTCTAACAGAGGCAAGGCTTGGGGATGGTATTGTCCTCTGCATTGCTATTATGGGTTGATTTCTTTGTTGCTATTATGGATTTGGCTTTCTAGCATTGGGATTCAGCTTTCTGGTATTTGAATAAATGTTTTGCTTCTGTCTTCCATGTAGAGTCTGTTGTAGTTCATGATCCTGAATTGTGCTAGCATGTTCATGGCTTCTGTAGACACTGAACATTGTGTTAGTGCTACAATTCTCTACTAACGACCCAAAGTAAAGGAGTCTACTAATTCTCATTTATTAAACATTAGTTTTTCCATAAGATAAGCAGAAATCTATTCTCTCTAGAATTTCCAGTGGGGTGAAGCTAAGTTTAATACCTGTAAAATATGACCACCCCCAGTATTGTGAAAATTCTTCTCTGTATTATTTTCACCTAATCAGTGACTTTTTGAATTGTTTCTTGCAGAATTGATCCCAGCGATTCAGATGACATCTTGAATGAAAGTAAATCAATGAGAAAAAAAAAAGAAAAAGGAGAGTTGGATACAATGGAATTCAGTTACCTGGTGTTATAAAAATAAAATTGCATAAATTACTTAAGAAAGAATTCCTTGTTTCATTAAAGAAGCTTTCTGGGAAAATTAGAAAACTGACTTGTAGAAATTGGGGTTAGACTCTTAGCTTCTGCCATTTTTCACAATGCATATAAATGGATATATAATTTAATGTTAAAGATTATAGAAAAAAAGAGAAGAGAAGCAGATTACACACTTCTCACAAGTTGATATATATTGTCTTAAATTTAGAAAAAAGCACAAGAGCTATGATCAATCTCTTAAAAGATTTCTCCAAATCACAAATAATAAGAAAACTGTGAATCAAAACAACTCTGACATTTTATCTCACATACTGCAAATTGTTAAGGATGTCGAAAGATAAGAACAATTAATGCTAGAAAAATTTAAACAAGGGAAGCACAGTGCTGAATTTTTGGGGGCGTTGTGAATTAGTACAACCATTTTGGAAAAGAATTTGGAATTATTCAAGGTGACTATCGTACTTATACCCTTTGACCTAGAAATTACATTATTGGGCTTATATGTCAAAGGAGTAATTGTTAAGAAAATACATATATATATATATATATATATATATATATATATATATATATATATATATATATAAAATGTATCACATTGTTCGCATACCCATGCTTTAGGGAAAGTGCAAGTAAACTGACGCATATGAATGTAAATGAATAAGGTTGTGCTATAAGTAATTATGACTACTAATGAAGTATGGAAAGTTCTATGTGAATTGATGTAGGATGAAGCAAATAGAGTCAAGAGATAATATTCTGTAAACTACTACAACAGTGCAAGGGGAAAGAACGACCTTTATGCAGGGACACAGAAATATAAAGTTAATATCGCAAAATTATGAAAAAAAGCCATAGATCAAAAGAAGAGATATAAGATCCCTCTATAGAAGAGGGAACTTCAAAAATATTGCAGATTAAAAATATTTCCAGATTTCCATTTTTTTCTCTCTTAAAATAATATTTTTTTTTGTGGGATGACTCTGTGGGATAGAGTGGGAAAAGATGCTAGGGGAAACCACTACATTAAATAAATAAAAAATAATTAGTGTCACAAATGATTGTGATAAAACAACAGCCATAACCACAGACTTCTATATTTTACCCTGTGGGGTTTCTTGTATAAAATTCACAGTTATATGGCACTTTAAAATTTGCAGAGCTCCTTGAAACAATCTTGCAAAGTAGTCAATGCAAATTTCAGAAGTTGTTCCTTAGATAACTTGAATTTCTTCCCTATGATCACATAAAACAAATATATGATTTCTGGCTATATTTCTATATGGATATTCATAAATTATGTGCATATGTAGTAATGATATTTTAATATTATACTTATATTTGATTTACTTTTAATTTCATAAATCACTTACATGGATATATTGCAATATCAGTTATGGAATTTTTATTTTTATTTTTAGACTGATATATGGCAGCTGGATGGCCAGTGAATCTAGCAGCAGGCCAGGAGTCAGAAGACCTGAGTTCAAGTGTGGTTTCAGACACTTGCTAGTTGTGTGACCCCAAAGCCAAGTCACTTAACTTCTGTTTGCTTCACTTTCCTTATCTGTAAATGGGGTAATAATTGCACCTACCTCCCAGTGTTGTAGTGATCTTTAAGTGAGATAATAATAATTGTAAAAATCTTAGAAAAGTGTCTAGCTAGGTGGAGTGAAGAAGGTAGAGTAGAAGCAGGGGCCTGCTTGAATTCTCCCCCAAATCCCTCAATAATATGTAAAAATTATTCTAAACAAATTCTAGAGGAGCAAAACCCACAAAACTATAGACTGAGACAAATTTCAAACACAAGGCATTCTTGAAGGTCAACCAGAAGGGTCTATAGCACCAGGCTGGGAGCAGAGTGTATTTGGTGGTGCTGACAGAGTTGGAACAGGATTTAGGGGACTGAATGGGTGGTGGCTTTTGTAGTTTTCAGACTTCTCAACTCACATATGCCAAAGACAGCTTCGAAGGTCAATGGGAAGGGTCTTTCACCTGGCTGAGAGGGGGACAAAGTCCATCCCCAGCCCCAGTCCTGGCTCCAGCCCCAGGGTGGTGGCAGTCACTGCCAAAGCAGCAGCTGCTTCTGAAGCCCTCTGCTTAACAAAGAGCTCAAAATTCAAGGAACTGATTGAGAAAATGAACAAACTAGGGGGAAAAGACTATAGATTCTTACTTTCTCCATGAAGACATATTTTTCCTATGTAATTGGTGGCAAGGAAGAACAAAACATACAACCAGAAGAAGAAAACACAATTAAAACTCCTACATACACAGCCTCCAAGAAAAATATGAAATATTCTCAGGCTCTTGAAAAGTTCAAAAATGATTCTGAAAATCAAGTGAGAGAAGCAGAGGAAAAATTGGGAAGAAAAATGAGAGTGATGCAAGAACATCATGAAAAATGAGTCAACAACTTGCTAAAGGAGCCCCTCAAAAATGCTGGAGAAAACAGCGCCTTTAAAATTAAACTAACCCAAATGGTAACAGAGGTCCAAAAAGCCAATGAGGAAAAGAATCCTTAAAAGGTAGAATGAGCAAAATAGAAAAGGAGACCCAAAAGCTCACTGAAGAAAATAATTCCTTCAAAATTAGAATGGAGCAAATGGAAGCTAATGACTTTATGAGAAATCAAGAAATTATAAAATAAAAGAATAAAAAAAAATAGAAGACAATGTGAAGTATCTCATTGGAAAAGAAATAGATCAAGGAGAGATAATTTAAAAATTATTGGACTACATGAAAGCCACAATCAAAAAAACAGTCTAGACATTATTTTTTCAGAAATTATTAAGGATAATTGTCCTGTTAATCTAGCACCAGAAAAACAGATATTGAAGTAATCCACTGATCACCTGCTTAAAGAGATCTCCAAAAGAGAACTCCTAGGAATACTGTAGTCAAATTTCAGAGCTCTCAGGTCAAGGATAAAATATTACAAGCAGCCAGAGAGAAGCAATTCAAATATTGTGGAAACCCAATCAGGATAACACAAGATTTAACAACTTCTACATTAAGGGATCAGAGGGTTTGGAATATGGTACTTCAGACAAAGGAGGTAGGATGAAAACCAAGAATTACCTATCCAGAAAAACTTGGTATCCTCTTTCAGAGGAAAAAATGAAATTTCAATGAAATAGAGAACTTCCAAGGAAGAATTTGTTGAATAGACCAGAGCTGAATACAAAATTTGACTTTCAAATACAAGAATCAAGAGAAGCTTAAAAAGTTAAACAGGAAAGAGAAATCATAAGAAGCTTAATAATGTTGAAATGTTTATATTTCAACATTGAAAGATATTTGTAACTCATGAGACCTTTCTCAGTTATTAGGGTAGTTGGAGGGAATGCATGCATACATACATGTCTGTATATGTGTGTGCATATATGAATGTGTATGTATTTATGTATGTATGTGTATACATGCGTATGTGTAGATGTGTGAGTGTGTATATGTGGGTATATATGTTCATGTATGTGTGTATATGGAAACAGAGAGAGAGAGAGAGACAGAGGAAACAGGATGAACTGAATATGAAGGGATGATATCTAAAAAATAAAATTAAGTGTTGAGAGGAATATGCCGGCAGAAAGAGAAAGGGTGAGGTAGAATGTAATCAATAATCTCACATAAAATAGGCAAGAAAGAACTTTTCCATTGGAGCAAAAAGATGAGGAAAGGGAGAGGGGGTAAGAGAGCCTTACTTTCATCACATTTGGCTTCAGGAGGAAATAAGATACACATTCAATTGGGGGATGGAAATTTATCTTACCCTACAGGAAAGCAGGGCAGAAGGTTGGAAGGAAACCCTTTTGTGAAGGGACATGTAAAAAGATACAATAGAATATATGGAGGGTGGGACAGGATAGAGAGAAATATAGTCTCTCACAACATGACTATTACAGAAGTGTTTTCCATGACTACACATGAATAACTGATATCGAATTGCTTGCCTTCTCAATGAGGATGGCTGGAAAGGGGGGAGGAAGAGAATATGGAAAGCTTTAAAAATGAATGTTAAAAATTGTTTTTACATGCAACTAAGATATAAGCAATGGGGAATAGAAACCTTCACTATCCTACAGGAAAATAGAAGGGGTGGAGATAACGAGGGAGGGGAGCAGTGATAGATGGGAGAAAATTTGAAATTCACAATTTTGTGGAAGTCGACGTTGAAAACTGAAAGTAAATAAATCTAAACATTAAAAAAAAACATCTGGCACATTTTGTGTTATACAAAAGTTTTGTTGATGCTCTTACTGTTGTTGTTGAAGCAGGGTAAATGGGAAGGATGTGGCAGGTAGTGACTAGAGGAACAAAAGACCATTTCAATAGGTCAAAAACTACTTCACTATTAAGAAAACTTCAACATTCTTCAGACAAAGAATGCTAAGTATCACCAAATGATTAACATAGACTTCATGGTTATCTCTGTTGGACTTTGAGAATCTATTCATTTCCAAGCCGTGGTAGCAGAGTCATTGTTCATTTCATCCAAGGTCTCTAGAAATAGCAGATAGACACAAGGTTGGCAACTCAAGCAAAAACTTAAAAAAAAAAATCCATCACTTTTCTCCCCACGTCTGCTATTCATTTTCTTGTTGGTTTTGGGCAAGCTCTTTTTCTATGCTCATCGGAAGATGACCAGTCTTGGCCTAATTTTAAGTTTGCTATGAAGAATAAGGTGTAGTTTGGTAGCACAGTACATAAAGTACCAGACCTAGAATCAGGAAGACTAATCTTCCTGAGTTCAAATCTGGCCTCAGAAATTTATTAGCTGTGTTCAAGTCACTTAATCATGCTTGCTTCACTTTCCTCATCTATAAAATAATTTAAAGAAGGAAATGGCAAACCATTTCAGTATCTGTGCCACCTAAACCATAAAAGGAGTCATGAATAGCCAGGCATGACAGAAAAATGACTGAGAATAGCACATTCAAATGAAGTTCTGTGCTGTGCTCTATCTATTGGACACATTAAGCCACTCAAGGAAATAGGAGCTAGTTGAATATCAGAATTATCCTGTCTTTGATTCTGGGATGTTTCAAAAGAAATCTAGGGTACTCTGCCCCATTTGCATTGATTTTCACAATAGTCTACTAAATTATCACTATCAATTTCTTCCTCAGAATTGATATCATATGAAATATGAATTTTCTCATTTTGTTTAGCACTTAAGATTTACTGATTCAGTATTGTCTTCTCTGTATTTGTTTAGCACTTAAGATTTACTGATTCAGTATTGTCTTCTCTGTATTTGTTTAGCACTTAAGATTTACTGATTCAGTATTGTCTTCTTTCCTTCTATTCTTAGTCCTTCATTTTCCCAAGATTATAGATATTGGTTCATAAATTCACTTCCCAGTTTCCTTCATTATATGTTGGCAATAGAATTTGGAGACAGACATTTTTCATATTCTTGGCTTGGGAGAAGAGAGTGTGTATTTTTCAACTTCACAACTTCAATGTTATCAAACTTTTCTTATTTAACAAACATTTTTCCTTGTTTCCTTATTGCTTACTACCTAAAATAAACTTTGAAAATGTAAAGGAAGTATAAAGGCTGATAGACATGGCTAGGAATGCAATTCTTACTTCTCGTCAGTCCTTGAGGAAAATACATAACTGATATATGAGAAATAGGTACAGAGAGGAGGAAAATTTGACTCCACTCAAATAGGGAAGATTTATTTTATAGAAATAGAAGGAAAAGAAAAGTCCAGAAATGCTGTCTTCTAGGACACAAAGACAACTTGAGCAACATGATATGTGTGGAATTATGAAGAATCTGATTAGACTCATATGGCATTAGGATAATGTTTCCAACTCCTCAAGAGGAGTATGAGGCAATGGGAAGACTACACTGAGTGCATGAAACAGACCGTAGTGCCACATTTTTCCAGGTATCAGTAAGGGATTCACTATATAATGGAAACTTTCTGCAGGTCTTTTGTATTTAAATATTTACCCAGCTCATTAAGCACGAGAGTTCTATATTGGATACCTTTGTTCTAATATCAAGCAGATCTTGTTTGCTTTGGTGTGCATAGATTTAGATGAAAAGTCTTGAAGGGAGAAACTGAGGATATAAGAAAGTATAAATCTAAAGTCATGAAATCATACTCAGAGGTACCTTGGAATGATTAAAGAAAGACTTTGTGTGCCCTTTCTGGCTTATATATTTTCTTAAAGTTATAAATCTTCTTAGTTTCCATTCACCCAATAATTCCTTCCTTTTCCATTTCAGATCTACAGAGACCTAGTCCTACAATTTCCCCATTTGCTAGAGACAACAATATTAAATAACAGTCACTAAAAGTATAACATGGTTAAATATCTCACAAAGTATCTTTTAGTATATTTCTTTAGAAACTGTTCAACACATGTCATCCCCATTTCCAGTTGTCTCTAACTAATGGAAATATTGTATTATTGGAGATAATAATTAGATATATAATTCCTTTTCTTTTTTATGTATAATTGCTTGGTGGGAAAACATAAATATACCACTTCTAAAAAATAAAAAAAAGAAAAACTAGCACAAAAACACACAGAAAATAATTACAAAAAACAACATCAACTGCAAAAAACAGTTTTCCAGAGATCAGGAATTACAACATTATTTAGAAAGAAATTCAAAGATTAATTCTCCTTATGAAGAACAAAACGAAGTTACTTTGTACTCACTAAACATATAGCCCTATTCCATTTTAAGTTAATATAAATCAATAGTGGTAAGTATACTCCATCTATCTATCTATCTATCTATCTATCTATCTATCTATCTATCTATCTATCTATCTATCTGTCTGTCTGTCTGTCTGTCTGTGTCTAAATAGTTATGTCTTTATATACATGAAGAAAGAAAAGCTATTTACAACTGTTTCCTTTTCACACCAATTGAATAATGAAGTGCAACCCTGTCTTCTGGAGAGCCTCTTACCATATGCATAAGGATTCTTATATCTATGTCTTTTAATTTTGTAAAGGAAATGTGTGTATATCACTTATATTCTATATATTATATAGCATATAGTAAACAATATACACTTATGCATATTACGCATATACAATGTATATAACAATGCTTGTTGCTTATTACTTGTATGCTACAATATGTACAGAAAATATTGTATATATACATCTGCATATGTACATAGATGGGAAGATAGTTAATTCTGCTAAATAGACTACTTCAAAGGAAAAAAAAAACAACAGGCATGTCTCATCTTGTTGTGTTTCACTTTATTACACTTTGCTGATACTGTGTTTTGTTACGAATTGAAGGTTTGTGACAACTCTTTAATGGTAACCAACATTTTTGTTTGCTTCACTTTATTGTAATATTCATTTTACTGTGGTGCTCTAAAATCAAACCCACATTATCTTTGACTCATGTGTGTATCAAAGTAAATAACAGATTCTTTGCTAAGTAATAACCAGTGAGTTTCTAAGTTATGTTCTTTGTAATCTTGTATGCTTTATTATGAGACTGATTTTATATAGCAAATCACATTCATTTATGTGACATATGGCAGATAATAAAAATGTTTTGTCTGATAAATTTGTTTTATGTATTTTAATATCTAGTATGTATGTACATATTTATTCTGATTCTGTTAATACGTTCTAATGGTGTTTTCTTCTCCATCATCTTAGAATTCATAAGACTGTCCACAAATATTGTAGGTCTATTGTGGACAGCCCACAGTAGAACCCTGCCTTTTATCTAAGACCATGGAGGAGATGAGAATATCTTCTCAAAAAGACCCAAGGTCACTAAAGATATTTATTGTAAAATTAAATGTGAATTCACCAACTGTTCCCCTGAATCCCACAAATAATAGATTTTCAAATTTAGAAGAAATAGTAAAATCATCAAGATTCCTTTTTCACAAAGTTTTGTTTTTGTTTTTTTATATTTAAAGAGAACTCTAGATTTAATGTAGGCATGGAGAGGAGGAACTCTGGAATCTTTCCTACAGTATTCTAGAAAAATATCAAATACTGACATATTGAATATGTTTTAAATACGTTTTTCCCCCTCCTCTCATACAAAAGAAAGGAGAAAACTGAATTTTCACCAAAGTTGAAGGAGACATAAGGTGCACAATAAGTTTAAATTGTTTACCTTTCTCTATGGGAAGATGTATATATCTTCTAAATTCTTTATCATTATTGTGGCAATTAGAAGAACTCTGCTTGAAAAGAGGCTGTGGAAGTGAGTCAATTATGTTGGGATGATATAAAAGTAATGGATATATGAGGAAAGAGGGATGCCCTGGGAGAAGAGAGAAGGGAGATGGGACAATTATCACACAATGAAGAAGTATTGATGAAAGAGTTTTTACAGAGGAGGGGAAAATGGGGATAGGGAACAATGCTTGAATCTCACATTTAAATTTATTAAAAAAGAGAAAATACATACATAAATACTATATACTATATACACACAAATATATGCATGCATATATAAATCATATTATATTGCATTGTTGTTATGTTATGTTATATTACATTATTTATCATTTTATAACATTTTATAATATGTAACATAAAATAAAATATAGTGTAATACAAAGCAGTACAGTATAGCATTGTACTGTATTGTATTATATTATATCATATATTATATAATTTCCCTTTTTGGATCAATATGAACATATATACACTATATATATGCACACTGTGTGTGTATATATATACACACACATATAAAGACACACTACACATATATACATACAATATACATATATACATATGCATACATACAAAGATATAAACCCACATACATGCATATATACACAATTACTTTAGAAATCCATCTTATTCCCTAATGTATGTGATCCCAAAGGGAAGTAGTAGTGGAAGAGGATAAAAGGAAGAAAAGTTTGTGTGTGTTTGTATGTGTATGTATTTGTGTGTGTGTGTGTGTGTGATAAAGTGGAAGGCATATTTTAAAAAGGCATCAATCAGAAGTAAAACACACTTTAATTTTTTTTACAGTGCAAGGATTGCTTTATTACAGTATAAAAACTCTGAATTCACATCTCCTGGCATCTGGCCTATTAATAAATGCAAAGTCTGGTTCAGAGTTTACACCCATCCAGCTAAGAGACCTCCTCTGTCCTCTACTTCTTTGCTCCTGGCGCCCAAGATTTGAAAATAAGGCATGTAACAATGATTAAGTGGCACCCAAAATAATTGGTTCAGAGAAGAGGAAAATGAGTGCAGGCTGGAATACTGTCCTAGAGGAAGGAAAGTGATGGCCTGGTTTCTGGTTTCAACAGAACTTGTGGTTTGAGATGTTTTTTTTTTTCTTTTTTTTTTCTGGATTTATTGTGTCTCAGCCACATGGGACTGATCTCCTCCTTTATTTTTTCCTTCACTGATTTGGTTTTTTAAATGAATTTATTAATTTTTGGTTTTCAACACTCATTTCCACAAGTTCTTGAGCTCCAATTTTTCTCCTCAACTCTCCCCTTCCCCTCCACCCCAATATAGCATGCTGTCTGACTACCCCTTGCCTCAGTCAGCATTCCCTTTTATCAACCCCCTTTTGTCACCTTCCCCTTTACTTTCTTGTAGGGTAATATAGCTTTCTATATCTCATTGTCTATATATCTTACTTCCCAGTTGGATCTAAAAACAATTTTTAACATTTGTTTTTAAAACTTTGAGTGCCAAATTCTCTTCCTTCTTCCCTCCCCACCCACCCTCATTGAGAAGACAAGCAATCAATATAGTTTATACATGTGTAGGCATACAAAACATTTCCATAATAGTCATGCTGTGAAAGACTATATTCCCCTTCCCACTCACTTATTCTGTTCTCAACTTTGACCCTGTCTCTTTTCCCAAATCTGCCCACTCTTCTATCCTTCCCCTCCCCCTTCTCCCTTTCCACTTTACTCTCCTGTAGGATAAAATACCCAACTGAATGTGTATCCTATTCCCACCTTAAGCCAAATCCGTTGAGAGTAAGGTTCATTCATTTCCTTTCACCATCCCACCTCTTCCTTTCCCTTGTGAAACCTTTTTTCTTGACTCTTTTATGTGAGATAATTTACCCCAACTTATCTCTCCCTTTCTCCTTCTCTGAATATATTCCTCTCTCATCTCTTACTTTTATTTTTAGACATCATTCCTTCATATTCAACTCAGACTGTGCCATCTATCTATCTATCTATCCACCTATGTATTTCCTTCAACTACCCTAATATTAAGCAAGGTCTCATGAGTTACAAATATCATCTTTCCATTTAGAAATATAAACAGTTCAACTTTAGTAAGTCCCTTATGGTTTTTCTTTCCTGTTTACCTTTTCGTGTTTTTTCTTGATTATTGTATCTGAAAGTCAAATTTTCTATTCAGCTCTGGTCTTTTCAACATGAATGCTTCAAAGTCCTCTATTTCATTGAAATTCTATTTCCCCCTGAAGTACTATATGCTATTTTGCTGAGTAGGTGTTTCTTTGTTTTAATCCTAGCTCAACTGACCTCCAGAATATCATGTCCCAAGCCCTTCCATCCCCTGATGTAGAAGTTGTTAGATCTTTTGCTATCCTAATTGCATTTCTACAGTACTTGAACTGTTTCTTTCTGGTTACTTGCAATATTTTCTCCTTAACTTGAGAAATCTGGAATTTGACTATAATATTCCTAGGAGTTTTCCTTTTAGGAACTCTTTCAAGAAGCAATCAGTGAATTTTTTTAATTTCTATTTCATACTCTGGTTCTAGAATATCAGGGAAGTTTTTCTTAATAGATAGTTTTTTCTTAAAAGGTGATATCTAGGCTCTTTTTTTTTATCATGGCTTCCAAGTAGACAATAATTTTTAAATTATCTCTCCTGGATCCATTTTCAATGTCAGCATTTTTTCAAGTGAGTTACTTCATGTTGTCTTCTATTTTTTCATTCTTTTGGTTCTGTTTTATAATTTCTTGATTTCTCATAAAATCATTAGCTTCCATTTGCTCTATTCTAATTTTGAAGGAATTATTTTCTTCAGTGAGCTTTTGGACCTCTCTTTTTCTCCATTTGGCCAATTCTGTTTTATTAAGGCTCACTTTTCCTCATTAACATTTTTGTACCTTTTTTGTAATTTGGGTTATTCTATTTTTTGACGTTGCTTTCTTCAGCATTTTTTGTGTTTCCTTCATATCCCTGTTGACTCATTTTTCGTAATTTTGTTATATCAGTCTCATTTCTCTCTTCCCAATTTTCCTCTACTTCTCTTACTTGATTTTCAAAAACCCTTTTTGAGCTCTTCCATGGCTTGTGACCAATTCACATTTTTCTTGGAGGTTTTTGATGTAGAAACATTCACTTTGTGGCTTCTTGCTGTATGTTTTGATCTTTTTGCTATCAAAGTAAGATTCTATAGTCTGAGTTCTACAATCTGTTTGTTCATGTTTTCTGCCAGATACCTGACTTTCTAACTCTTTGCCAACATAGGAATCTGCTTCAGCTGAGAGTGGGGTGGGTGTACTGTCACAGTCTTCAGGGGTTTTGTATCATCCACATGATCCCCCATTATTTGCGGGTCCAGAGCTCTGGAAGAAGTTGCCATCACTGCTACTACTGCTGCTGATGCCACAGTGCTGCTTCCTCCTCTGCCCAAGGGCCAGACCAGGTGCCACAAAGTTTTGGCACTGACCTTCTATGTTGTCTTTGGCATTTGTGGTTTGGGAAACCTGGAAAATTCCATAACTGCCACTGAGTCATTACTCTGATGACTGTGCTGAGTCTGTCTGTGCTGGTGTGGCCCATGCTGGCCCATGCTGTGTTCTGGTCCCAGTGGACTACAATAGACACTTCCTGTTGACCTTCCATGCTGTCTTGGACTAGAGCTTTGTTTCATTGTTTTGTGGATTCTTTGGCTCTAGAGTTTGTTTAGAGTCATTATAACAGGTATTTGGAATGGTTTCAGGGGAGAACTGAAGCAAGTCCCTGTTTTTCCTCCACCATCTTTGCTTCACCCCTTCTCAAAATACATTTCAAAGGAAGAACAGGATATAGAAGGAGATAGAAGGATAAACAAAAGAAAATAGCCTGACAGAAAATGCACAGTAAATGTGAATGGAATGAATACCCTCAAAATGGAGGCAGATAGCAGAACAGATAGGAAATAAGAATCCAAGAATCGGTTGTTTTAAAGAAATGCACTTAAATAGATAAAAACACGCAGACTTAAAATAAGGGACTGGAACAGAATCTATTATGCTTAGGCAGAGGCAAAAAAAGTCAAGTTCAGCAATCAAGATCTCAGACAAAGCAAAATAAAAAAAAATAGATCTAACTGCAGGTGATGAGCAGGGGAAGGTACATCTTGTAAAAGGATCCACAGACAATGAAGTAATATTAATACTAAATATATATGGACTAAATCCAATAGCATCCATATTCTGAAAGAGAAAGTTAAACTACTTGCTGGAGGAAATAGACCATAAAACTATACTAGTGTGATCTTCAACTTTCCCCTCTAAGAGTTAAACAAATTTAACCATAAATTAAATAAAAAGAAAGTTATGGAGATGAACAGACTCATAGAAAGGTTATATAAGATAGATCTCTGGAGAAAACTATATGGGAATTTTCTGAGTTGTTCATGGCACTCTCACAAATATTTTAAGGCATAGGAACCTCACAAGTAAGTGCAGAAAAGTATATATATATATATTCAATATACCCTTTTCAAACTATAATGAAATAAAATTTCATTTGATGAAGAACTGTGCAAGCACAGATTAAATAACAATGCTAAATGATATAATACTGATGAATGAGTGAGTTAAAGAACAAATCAAAGAAAAAATTAGTAATTTCATTAGAGAGAGGGACAGCAATGAGATAATATTGCAAAACATGTAGGAAGCAGCCTATGTAATATTTAGAGGAACATTTATATTTCTAAATGTATATGTCAATAAAAAAATAGATCAGTGAATTGGATGTGAAACTAAAAAAAAAAACTAGAAAAAAACAAATTAAAAATCCCCAAATATCAAAATAAAAATTCTCAAAATCAAAAGAGACTGAAGAAATTGAAAGAAAAAATGAACTAATAAAATGTGAAGTTGGTTTATGAAAAAAATAAAATGAATGTTACAAATTTGTTAATTTGATTTTTAAAAGAAGACCTAATTACTATTATCAAAAATTAAAAGAGTAAATACACCATGAATGACGATGACATTGAAGCAGTTAGCAGATGCACAATTATATGCCAGTGAAACTGACAATCTAAATAATATTTATGAATATTTATAAACATTTAACTTCTCAGATTAATAAAAGAAGAAATAGAATACTTAGATAAGTTTTTCTTAGAAAAAATATAAATTGAACAGCTATCAATAAGCTATCAATAAGGAAAAAATTCCCTGGACCATGCAGATTCATAAGTAAATGCTACCAAACAATTAAGCTACAATTAATGCCAATACTATGTAATGTATTTAGAAAATAAAACAGGCATGGAGCCATAAAAAATTCTTTAATGGCACAAATATTGTTTTTCTACCTAGAGCAGAGAGAGGAAAATCAGAGGAAAAATAAAATCAAACTATAATCCAATTTATTTAATGGATATCAATGCAAAAATATTGAAGAAAATATTAGGAAGTGGTTTACAGCAAAATATTACAAAGCTCATACACTCTGACCAGGTAGGATTTATGCCAGGAATACAGGTATAGTTCAATATTAGGAAAACAATCAGCATAACTGATCATAACAATAACAACGAAAACATATAATTATGTGAATAGATGCAGTAAACCTTTTGATAAAATGGAACACTAATTCCTATTAAAACAGAAAGCACAGGAATCAATGGAGCCTTTCTTTAAATTAACTCATACAATATAGAGTAAATAGAATCAGGACAACATTGTAAGCAGTATCAGTAATATTGTAAGGCTAATCAACTGTGAAAAACTTAACTATTCTAATCAAACCAATGCTCCAAGACAATTCCAAAGGACCCATGATGAAAAATGTTATCTACCTCCCGGGTCAGAACTGATGAAACCTGAAAACAGATTGAAGAATGCTTTTTAAAAACTTCATTCTTCTTGTGTTTTCTTTTGCAATATGACTAAGATGGAAATATTTTAATGATATATATCTGTGTACAATATACATAAAATCTCATATGCATGATCTAAATGAAATTTCTTGCCTTCTTAAGGAGTGGGAGTGCAGGAGGGAGAGGGATTTGAAACACAAAGCTTAAAACATAATTGTTAATTTTTACATGTAATTTGGAAATATTTAATGAAATAAAATTATTTTTTAAAGTATAACTTCATTTCTATTCAATTAATGTTGGCAGAGGGTTTCAGATAAAGGTGTGATCCACGATGACCGTTTCTGATTGATGTGCTCCACTATTATGAATGGGTTGCAAAAGAGAAGGGCAATAACTGTCATAATTTATAGAGATAATGAAAGAGAGACCTCTCTTTCTGGAGGGGGGCGTTAAATGAAAGAGAATTTAAATGAAAATTTAAATGAATTTAATTTAAATGAAAGAGAACCTTTATTTAAATGAAGAGAATGTAATTGAATGAGAGATGTTTTTTAGAGAGAGAAACAATAAAATGAAAGAGAACCTTATTTGGGAAAATAAATAACTGTTATCAGGATACAATGCTACTATCATTCTACCTGCCTGCTGAAGCTTCTCATCTTTCCTTTCTAATTTCTTAATTAATTAATTCACTTATGTCCAAGAAAACAGAGCACCACATTTGTAATACTTGTCTGAAAAGAAAAAAAATACAGGCTGTGGAAAGACAATGTGATACAGTTGAGAATGTTGAGTCCAGAGCCTTAGCATCAAAGTTTAGCTTTGAAACTAATCAGTTGTGCAATCATGGGTAAATCAAGTTACTTCTTTGACCTACAATTTCCTCATTATTAAGGATATGAAAAGGTGTGCTTACTCTATCACAGGGCTATTTTGAGAATGTACTTTGTATATTTTAAAACATTATATCTGAATCCAAGATTTAGAGTAGGAAAAAACCTCCTAGAAATATTTAGTGCAATGAGAGTAACTTGTTGTAGTGGATAGAGGATGAGCCTTGGTACAGCAAGATCTGAATTCAATTCCAACTCAAGCCAAATGACCTAACCCATCAAATGACATAATATTTATAAAGTGATTAGCACAGGGTTTGGTACATAGGGCATAAAAATGCTTATTTCTCTATTCTCTTTTCTAAGATGTAGTTTCATCATTTTAAAATGGAGAGATATAGATTCGATAATCTCTCAGGTTCTTAATAGTTTTCAATCTATGATCCTATGAACTCCAGAAAGCCTAAGGAATTACTGAAGGTAATAGTGGAACCATGACTTCAAAGTCGGTCTTTTGGCTCCAGATCCAGAGATCTTTTTACTCTACTGACCCTTCTTTTGAAACATTTTAATACACTGATTCTTAAACAAAATCCTGTGTCCAACTTTTTTGCTCATTTACCTTCATCTCCATGGATATTTACAATCCTTCACTGTTTATGGCTGTCTCTGTGGGTGGCTGGGTGCCTCATTTTTGCCATTGAGTCAGTTTATTTCTCCCTTACTCCCTTCATTTTGTTGTGCTTTTCTGTAGAACAGCAAGTTTTCCTGATTACCACTGCAGCAGGTCAAATAAAAGTGAATCTACCCAATAATTGAAAATTAGAACTGGACGTTCTCTCTTTCCCCATTAACTTTGTACGTGTAAGACCTTATAAAGCATGTTTTGTCCTAGATGAACTGTTATGAGCAGTTTTCCTCACTGTTTTAACGTATTTAAAAGTTGTTTATTGAAAGTTTCTTTTCAAATTTGAACTTAGGAAGAAAAGAAAAGTCACTTTTTATATTAATTATGCCAATAAGAGGTTTTTAAAAATTAATCTATACAGTTTATTTTCTGAGAAGAGCTACACAGATTATTCTTCACTAATATGTACAAGGATTCTAAAGCAATCTTAAATGTCTCATGTTTAATATCTATCATTAAACTAATAGAATACTTCTCACTAGAAAAACAAGTCATGGGACATCTTTTCTCCTTACCTCCTCTCTTCCTTCTGACAGAATTCTTCAACTGCCCAAGTAATAAAGATGCCTTCCCTGTGTTCAGTTACAAAGAATAAAAAAAGTTGATTGGAGAGTCTGCCTATTGGTTAGCATATAAATCAAAATGTCAAAATGTTAAGATAACAAGTCAGTTTAATGAAACAGCATTTACCAAATATCCACTTCTTTCCCAAGCATTAAGCTAGGCAACTGTAAATACCAGATACACGAAAGACAATGCCTGGGGTACAGAGATGTTTGTACGTAGGGGCAAAAAGATAGACATAAAATTCCTATAAGAGAAAACATTTGAACTGAGCTCTGAAGGAAATTAAAATTTCATTTGAGGATGGAGTGTATTAAAGGTACAGATGATAGTCTGGGAAAAGACAAAAGTGGAGAAGCAATGCCATGGAATGAGAGCAGAAAGCCATTTTGGTTGAAATTGGTGAATTAACAATCACTTATTCAACACGTGAGGAGCCAAACAATGGATAAAAAGACAGATACAAAACAGTCTCAACCCTCAAGGAGCTTATAATGTATCATTCTATCAAGAGGAAGAATGAAACTTTCCTCTGACTGCAGATCCTTCATCTCCTCCTATGCATCCCCAGACGGAAATAGCAAGAGTCCTGGCCTATCAATTTCCACCTGCTCCAAAGTTACTTCCCCATTGTGTCAGGAGACTTATAACTTTTGTGGTGTCTGTCTGTCTTCTGCCTCTTTCTGTTCTTCCCCCAAAGGAAGACAGCTAGACTCAGATATGCATCAGGACAAGATAATTTCTTTTTCCTGCTACCACTCTGATCTCTCAACTGCGATGTAGAGAGCTTCCAGTGAAAAGTGGAGCAACCTTCCCCTTGCCCTCAGGCTTTTCCTCTTCTGCTGCACTTTTCCCTTGATGAAAGAAACTGAAAATCAGTGCAGAGTAGGACATCTGTTACCTGGTATCCTGCCTAAACCTCCTAAACTTTTAGATGGAAGAGCAATAGTGAAAGAAGATGGCTATTGATTTGCCTGTAGTGATGATGGACCTTCTATCTCATGCTGATCTCATCTTCAGTTCAATCACCAGCCTCCTCTGAGGAGAAATGTAGTTCCTTCCATTTAATAATGTACCTTCTCCAAACTGGTCATATCCTACACATTTCAGAGATTCTAAATCCCTGTAATCATCACCCAAACCCCATTTCCTATCCCTTATGACGCCAGGGCTTATTTATATCATCAGCCCTTCTACCCTCAAATTCCAAACAAACGTCATCCTCTCTTTCCACTGTGCATTCTGAAATGCTGCTCACAACAAATTTCCTTTCATTTCTTAGTCTTTCCTCTCTCATTTCTTCCATCTTGTAGCTATTACTTAAACCAGCTCCTCAGTGGTGACACAGTCCCCTTGTCAAATTTTCCAGTGTTGTCTCAGTCTTTTCTCATTCCTTTTAGCTCAATGGTTGAGGCAAAGCATTTGCAATAATCCTCTGTGGTATCAGATTCTGTGGACCTGAGTGTGAAAAGTTATCAAGTTTGGATTCATCAGAACCATGTTTAACTAGCACATCTATACAAGTACCTGATAACTTGCTCTCAAAAGAGTCAATAGATCAAGAAATACTATTCTGTTAGGAAGCAATATAGTAGCTGTATTCTGGTGGAATTGCTGTAAGACAATACAGAAGGAGAGGATTTTTTAAAAATTATTTTAAATGTTGAAATTGTTCTATAGTAGAGAAATTTTCTTTTTTTTCTTATAGCTTGTTTTTTATTTTTATTTTTAGTTTTCAGCATTTACTTCTATAAGATTTTGAGATCTAAATTTTCTCCCTCCCCTTCCCTCCTTCTCTGGATGACGTGCAATATGATATAGGCTATGTGTGTACAATCATATTAAACATATTTCTATATTAGTCATGTAGTAAAGAAGATTTAGAACCAAAGGGAAAAACCAAGAGAAAGAAGGATAAAACCAAAGAAAGAAAGAGAAACGCTTGGATTTGCATTCAGACTCTTTGTCTGGATGTGGAGAGCATTTCCCATCATGAATTGTCTTAGCTCATAGATAGTACTAAGTCTGTTGATGTTGGTCATCACACAGTGTGGCTGTTACTGTGTCCAATGTTCTCCTGGTTCTGCTCCCCTCACTCAGCATCAGTTCACACAAATCTTTCCAGGTTTTTCTAATATCTGTCAGCTCATCATAGTATTCCATTACATTCATATAGCACAGCTTGTTCAGCCGTTGCTCAATGGATGGGCATCCCCTCAACTTCCAATCCTTTCTCCAGGCGATTCTTGAAAAGAACTCATAATTGGTCAAAGGCAATGCGCAAGATGAGCCAATCAGTTTAACTTTTGCCTTTCTCTTTTGAGGGAGGGAGGGGACCAAAGGCTTAATAACGGTTGTCCATTGGCTGAGCCAGTGACTTTGGCTTCCTCTTCCTCAGCACTGTGCATTAGCTGATTGGAAGGGCGAGTCAAGACCACTTATAAGGAATTTGGGCTTTTCTCCTTGACCTGGAATAATCTTTTTGTCTTTTGGTTGACCTGCCAAAAAGCCGAGGTTGGAAGAAAAAAGGATTTAATTTCTCTTTGTTCTTATTCAGAGAGGCAGACATTACAGTCCCTTAACTGGGTTTGCCAAGGCATTTGATTTTGGGGTCAGAATAAGGACCAATATAAGTGCTCTCATTTCCTCCATTTCTCGTCCATTTTCTGCAATGATCCAGTTTTCTTTCTTTTTTTTAATAAAAATTTATTTATTTAACTTTTTACATTCATTTTCACAAAATTTTGGGTTCCAAATTTTCTCCCCTTTTATCCCCTCCCCCACCCCAATACACTGAGCATTCTAATTTTCCCTATCACCAATCTGCCCTCTCTTCTATCATCCCTCCCTTCCCTTGTCCCATCTTCTCTTTTGTCCTGTAGGGCCAGATGACTTGCTATTCCCCATTAACTGTATGTCTTATTTCCTAGTAGCAACAACAATGCTAAACAGTTGTTCCTAAAACTTTGAGTTCCAAATTCTCCCCATCCCTCCCTCCCCACCCATTCCCTTTGGGAAGGCAGGTAATTCAACATAGGCCCTATCTGTGTAGTTTTGTAAATGACTTCGATAATAGTCGTGTTGTGTAAGACTAACTGTATTTCCCTCCATCCTATCCTGCCCCCCATTGTTTCTATTCTGTCTTTTGATCCTGTCCCTCCCGGAGTGTTGACTTCAAATTGTTCCCTCCTCCCATTGCCCTCCCTTCCATCATACCGCCCCCCTTACTTATCTCCTCCTCCCCCACTTTCCTGTATTGTAAGATAAGTTTTCATACCAAAATGAGTGTGCATTTTATTCCTTCCTTTAGTTGAATGTGATGAGGGTAAACTTCATGTTTTTTTTCTCAGCTCTTCTCTTTTTCCTCCACTAAAATGTCTCCTGCTTGCCTCTTGAATGAGATATAATTTACCCCATTCCATTTCATCCTCTCTCCTCCCACTACATTCCTCTCTCATCATATACCTTAATTTCTTTTAAGATATGGTCCCATCCTATTCAATTCACTCTGTGCTCTCTGTCTCTGTGTGTGCGTGCTTGTGTGTATGTGTGTGTGTGCATGCATGTACATGTGTGTGTATGTGTGTGTGTGATCCCACCAACTACCCAGATACTGAAAAGTTTTAAGAGTTACAAATATTGTCTTTCCATGTAGGAAGGTAAACAGTTCACTTTTGGTAAGTCCCTTATGACTTCTCTTTGCTGTTTACTTTTTCATGCTTCTTCTCATTCTTGTATTTGAAAGTCAAATTTTCTTTTCAGCTCTGGTCTTTTCATCAAGAATGCTTGAAAGTCCTCTGTTTCATTGAAAGATCATATTTTCCCCTGAAGTATTATACTCAGTTTTGCTGGGTAGGTGATTCTTGGTTTGAGTCCTAGTTCCTTTGACTTCTGGAATATCCTATTCCATGCCCTTTGATCCCTTAGTGTAGAAGCTTGATCTTGAGTTATCCTGATTGTATTTCCACAATACTGGAATTGTTTCTTTCTAGCTGCTTGCAATATTTTCTCCTTGACCTGGGAAGTCTGGAATTTGGCCACAATTTTCCTAGGAGTTTCTATTTTTGGATCTCTTTCAGGTGGTGATAGATGGATTCTTTCAATACTTATTTTGCCCTCTGATTGTAGAATATCAGGGCAGTTCTCCTCGATAATTTCATGGAAGATGATGTCTAGGCTCTTTTTTTGATCATGACTTTCAAGTAGTCCCATAATTTCTAAATTGTCTCTCCTGGATCTTTTTTCCAGGTCAGTTGTTCTTCCAATGAGATATTTCACATTTTCTTTCATTTTTTCATTCTTTTGGTTTTGTTTGGTGATTTCTTGGTTTCTCAGAAAGTCATTAGACTCCATCTGTTCCATTCTAATTTTGAGAGAACTATTTTCTTCAGTGAGTTTTTGAACCTCTTTTTCCATTTGGCTAATTCTCCTTTTGAAAGCATTTTTCTCCTCACTGGCTTTTTGAACCTCTTTTGCCAATTGAGTTAGCCTATTTTTCAAGGTGTTATTTTCTTCAGCATTTTTTTTGGGTCTCCTTTACCAAGGTGTTGACCTGCTTTTCATGCTTTTCTTGAATCTCTCTCATTTCTCTTCCAAGTTTTTCCTCCACCTGTCTAACTTGATTTTCAAAATCCTTTTTGAGCTGTTCCAAGGCCTGAGCCCACTGAACATCCACCTGGGATGTCTGGGATACAGAGGTCCTGACCTCCACGTCTTTCCCTGATGGTAAGAATAGTTCCTCATCATCAGAATTGAAAGGCGGGAACATTTGTACCCCCTCAAAGCAGCTCTCTATAGTCTTATTTTTCTTCCCTTTTCTGGGCATTTTCCCAGCCAGTTACTTGACTTCTGAGATTCCTGTCCTCGCCCACCTAGATCTGCCCAGCTAGTGTTTGGAGTCTGAGATTCAAATGGGCTTTCTGCAGCAGGTGTGGCTGCTATTCAATGTGAGCTTAAGTTCTGGTGCTGGGGTGGGGGGCAGGGCCATCTCCAAGGCTCAGTTCCCTCAGGGGCTTTATGCAGAGACCTTCAGTAATTACCCTGAACTTCTGCCTGCCTGCTCTGGAAGTCCCAGGCAGCTGCTGCCTCTGCTGCTCCCTCCACCACTTCCTCCTGAGGGGGCCCGAGTCACGGAGACACCCTGCTCCCCTCTCGGCCAGCCCAGACATCTCTCTCACTGAACTGTATCGTCTGTGGGTGGAGGGACCTTCGTGGGCACCAGAGATTCTGTCCCTGAAGCCTGCTTGGATCTGCTCCTCTGGGGCCCTGCGGCCAGGGCAGCACAGGGGTAGACTCCACTTTCCGGGGCGCAATGGGCCCTGGGGACGGCTCTCCAGGGCTCTCCGGAACGGAAATCTTTTCCACTGTGTTTCTGCATGCCTTGCAGTGCTCTCTGGAGTTCTTTGTGGGGAGTTCTTTTTGCAGGAAATATATGGGCTGTGCGTTCGGAGCTAGCACACGTTAGTCTTTCTACTCCGCCATCTTTGACAAATTTTCTACAGAAGATTGCAATGAGCTCACTTGCAGATGGAAGTTAAGACATCTTTACATCTGTGTGGAAGGGAACGTTCCACATTGCTTTGTTTATTTGACTTCTTATTTAACATAATTCCCATAAATCAGATGTCCTAACAGGAGGAGGATGTTCAGATGAGATAGTGGAAGTATTTGCCATTTTCTTTTCAAACCAATATAAATCTGAATATTCCCAAGAAGGGGTGGGGAGAGAGAACTATGGATCATTTTCTGGCACTTTTCACTCCTGAATAATCCTGCTTATTTCTTGGAGCTAGTAGGAGCCCTAAACAAGGCTACCTTTCAAAAGTATTTGCAATATCAAAAAGCTAGTTCAATTGGCCCATGGCTATCTGTCTGGGGGTAATTTTCACTAATACTTATCCCAAGCCTTGTATGACTTAACAGATACTTGAAATTTGCTGTGGCAGAAAACAAATGTTCCTGAACATAACTTATTGTTAATCTTTTCCACACTTAACTAAGCTATTTCCTAATTTATAGCTACACAGTCACTGGGCTTATACTTTATATGTAGTTAATCCCATACCCCTAAGAGGCTGGTAAAAGCAAAAGAAATAGTGGGAATAAGCTAAGGAAAGAGAAAACGTTGTCATGGAGTCAAGTAGACTTGGAAAATCCCTTCTCTCATAATTACTGGCTTTGTAGCCTTGGCCACCTTAGGCAATTCTCTTTCATGGAAGCTCCTTGAAAGTAGGGACTGTCTTTTGTTTCTTTTTGCATCTCTAATGCATAATATAGTGCTTGGCACATAGTAGTTGGTTTATTACTGGGCTAGTTCATAAAGGTCCCTTCTTGAGGCTATTTGGACTTTTTATTTTTTTGTCTTATAGAGCTATACAAATCTATTTTATGGACTCCTTTCTCTCACTTGATTACAAAAAGCTCTTGCATCCTTTGTATGCATGTAAAAGTATTCTCTAATTCTATACTAATAGGAACAAATACGACAGAGGCAGAAGAACTAAAACTGTCAGAGGATCAATGGCATGTGCCAACAAAGAGAGGAGGGAGAGCTCTACTTGGTGTCTCACAGGATTTCTTCCTTCTCATTTGAAAGACATCAGAGAGAGACAGAGAGTGAATTTCTCCATTAGAGTCATTTGCATACATCTTAATTTCTCACTCAGCAGTCAACTAAAACACTCTTCTACACCATGCATAATTGAGTAAGAAACAGCAACAAAATATATGCACATACTCTGAGTTAGAAGCTAATCTCTCTCCTAGATATGCTCAGAAGATCTCAAATAGCTTGGCAGTAGACAAAGATGAATGCGCAAGTTCAGTGGAATAGAACTTCCCCACGATACTCTTTCTTTTACAGAAAAAAACAATGTGTGTGTATATATATATATATATATATATATATATATATATATATATATATATATATATATGTGTGTGTATGTGTGTGTATGTATGCATAAATATGTATATGCATGTATATGTGTATATATGCATATACTTGCACATTCATATATACTTATATATGCATGCATATGTGCATGTGCATATATACAGTATATATGTATATGTATAATCATATAAAATTATACATGACATGTTATATATTCATAAATACACATATGGACATATATACACATACTTGTATACACACATATACACATACATACATACATTACATATATTTGTCTATCTCAGCAAATTGGCTGAGTTGCATTTTGAGCATATTGTCTATAATTGTAAAGTGCTATACAGCATTCCTGTATACGGATGGCATGCAGCAACCTAATCATTTCTGTAAAAAAAAAGAGGGAGGGAGGGAAGGAGGGAGACAGAGAGAGAGAGAGAGAGAGAGAGAGAGAGAGAGAGAGACAAACAAGAAGTTCATGCCTTTAATGCTTTATTCCTGGTGGGGAGGGGGCATCTGGAGTTGCTTCTGCAAATCAAATTAAGTTGATGGCAGTGGAGGTTGCTGTGATAATAATCTTCAAGATGACCTGCACTAAACCATGCAGGATATTACCTGCTCTACTTTTTTCTTTAGCAGCATACACAACCAATAGTGTTTTCTATCTAGTACAATTTGGGATTAACCATCTGTAGTTATTTATTTTTAATCCCTTCAATTCACCACTTTCTAGAATCAGACTCTCTCACAATTGCTGATGAGTCTTCCACCAAATAATAAATCTTTCCTCTCTCAATAAAAAGCCTGCTTTACAATCATATTTTTTTTAACCATCATGTCATCTACCTAGATATATTTACAATAGGTCAGTGTTTTCCCTGCTTACTAATTTAGTAACAACTAAAAATTTTAATTATCATAATTTTGTATCATAAAATTCTGAACTTCAGAGCTGCTATTTTTGAATTTGTATTTCAAATGTAGTTCAGAGGAAGTATGAGGGAAGAGGATAAGTCAGTCTACTGAATGTCCAGCATGCACTGTAAGCATTCATTATTGAAATAAAGCCAAATGGCATATAGGTAAGAATTTGCTAGTCTATACAATAGGGTCCAGTTTATATTTCTAAAAATTTATTGATATAACATCTATGGAACCGGTATGTCAAAGGAAGAGTCTGTGTATTTTTATTCTTTTTTGTCTCTCCCAGGTACTGGGTTGATTTTTATAGAGGAAAAGAGATCATCTTTAAAGGGTGTTAATCAGAGCAGCCCTAGAAAAAATCATGGTGAGAGTTGAGAGTATGTTGGGCTATCTTCATGATTTATTCCTGTTTTATTCTTTTCACCATTCATTAATTACTTACGCTTCTTCATAGGAGCTAGTTCTTACTAAAAGTAAGATAGACAACCTGAGCTCGGGCATCTTATCTTTAACTTCATGGCATATAAAGCCGGCATTTGGAATCAGGAAGATTTTGGAATGAAGCCCAGCTCAGATGTTCTCTTTTTATGTGACCCATGGTAAATTACATTACCACTCTCAGTCTCAGTTTCCTCATGAGTCAAATGAAAATACATTGGGGTACCTGCAGAACTGTAATTATAGGGTTTTTCATGAGAATCAAAAGTAATAATGTGTATTATGTGTTTTGTAAACCATATTATACTATGTAAGTTGCATTTACAATTATAATTGCAACATAGAAGTGGTAGGAGGGAGAAGAAAAGCTGACAAATAGCAAATATCCCAAATAACAAAGCAAGAAAGATGCTATGGAAATTTATGGGATGGAGATATAACATCTGATAGTAGGACCATGGAAAAATTCAGTGAGGAAATAGCTTTTGATATGTGTCAGGAAAGATGAGCAGGCATTTGGCAGGTTAAGATGCCACTTTTGTCTTCCTATCCTGGACTAGTTATGTAATAATCTGAGAATTGCTAATAAAAAGGATCACACTATATAAGTTCAGAGTTAAAACTCTTGATATAGCATTGTGGCCACATGATTAGACCTAGCACTTCTCAAATGTTTACAATGATCAGAATGAATGCTCCAAATAGGAGACAATAAAAACTAAACCCATTCCTAAATGATATACTTTCTTTAAAAGCTAATGTAAACCTTTCCTCCTATGGGGCAAGAAATGTGAAGATAAAGGCTACCTGACAGACTCCTTTTCAATGCAATGCTGGGCGTGTTTCCCAGCTCCTGTCACCCAATTCCCACCCAAAGAGAATACTGCAATCCAATGAATTCTGGATTGAATGATGCACTGATTCAAGCTGTCTTACCTTGTTTTTAAGTACTTTGCAATCTGCATTGGTACATTTTCTCAAATGCTTTGAGGGCACTTGTCTTATGACAAAATGATTCAATTTCATTATTGTCTCTGAATAGAAGAATATGTATGTGTATATATACACACATGCATGCACATGTATATATGTATACATATGTAAGTATATGCACACATATATGTGAAAAATGTGTATATACATATGTATATATGCCTACATATTTGCATGTGCGTGTCTATAGACAGTCATATTAATAGAGAGGTTTGAATATATGTATTTATATAGCTATCACTATCTAGCTATATCTATACATAAATCTCCAGGTATTTTTTGGGGAGGAGGAGAACATTCTTCCTTGACTTGATGATTCTCTTTTTTCTAAGCCAGATCCATTGTGGTTATCACTTCTCAAATCATATATCTGTGTTTCTGGAAACTCATTTGAAAATGCAATATGGAAAAATTGCTGTTTCCTCTGAAATTTGTGGTCTTCTTCGGCAACAAAGGATTCACTGCTTTCAGTAAGAAAACTGAATTCTTTTGTGAGTCTTCTCACTATCCAGTTACTAGATCTTAGTGATTATTTAAGCTCCCCATCTATAAAAGGTGGTTATTGTTCCGTCATGTCAGTTGTGTCCAACTCTTCTTGTTCCTATTTGGGGCTTTCTTGTCAAAGATACTGAAGTGGTTTGCCATTTTCCTCTCCATTTCATTTTACAAATGAGGAAACTGAGGTAAACATGATTAATTGACTTGCCCAGTCTTGCACAGCTAATAAGTGTCTGAGGCCAAATTTGAACTCACAAAGGTGAGTCTTTCTGACTCCAGGCTCCACGCTCAATCCACTGCACTTAGCTGGCTCATATAAAGTGGGCACAATAGCTATCCACTGTCTAACAGAAATACTCATGCAATAGTAGAGGCTACCAGGCTTAGTGGAAAAAGCTTTGGAAACCTGAATTTGAATATATTTCTACCATTCATTATGGGGTTTCCTCTGAAAAGTCACTTGAGTTCTCTAGGTTTCAGTTTCCTCATCTGTAAAAAAAAAAATTGAGGAGAGGGGATAGGTGACCTCATGTCCTTTCCAGCTCTAAATAAATGATGTAATGATACTAAATAATACAGATGATATATTTAGAGCTTATAGCTATCAAATAAGAGTTTCCTTTCCCTCCTCACACCTTGCTTGATATTTATGAATTATATATCTCTTTTAGAATCTTTTAAACGAAACCAAACAAAATAAAATAACAAGAACAAACATCTTTCACGATCATACTATTTTTAAGTAAATTTCAGTTACCAGTCCCTGGTACCTTCCTGACTTGTAACACTGAATGAAAGATACTAATCAGATATGTCAGTCAGAGAATGTCCTTCTTTAGGCAATTTGTGTCTCTTAACCATGTTGTGGTTGTAGGTGAACTGTTTGTTCTAATAGTGCAGGTTATACTAGCATGTTGAGCTGCCTTGATGATTGTGGAACATGAAGGACCCAGGTGTGGAAACCATAGAACTAGGAAGAATGAAAGCCTTAAATGACCAGCTATGCCACATCACGAGTGCAGCATTTTGCAGAACCATCCACTGTGTCCTACCGAAGGCTGAACATGAACATATCCTGGACTTCCTAGGTAACTGTTTCCTTTGTAAATATCCTCTTGTTATGTCCACATACTCTTGGTGCTCCTTCCCCACTCCTTTCTCTCACTGTGTTTATTATTATGTAGATTAGAATACACTCATTAAAAAGGTGTTTGTTTCTGGACAGGTTATCTTTTTGTGTGAAAATCTCCTAATCTCAAGAACATGAGATAGATCAGGGAAGAGATATTTGAAGGAAAAAAGGAAAGCAGAATATACACATACACACACACACATATATATATGTGTGTGTATAATTTATATTTATGTAGGTGTGTGTATAATTATATGTAATGCTAATGAGAAAGATCTTCCCCACCCACTAATGGGACTACCCATTAAGGGAAACTTGATTAGATGAGGCCCTTTTGCTAATTTTCTAATGAGGCACTGGTTCTCAAGGGTTGTAATGCCCTCTGGCTTTGAAAAATGTATAAATACTCTGAGGTGAGGTTTTATCTTGGGCCTTAGAATCTGGAAGAAAGCTTATGTGCCAGATGAGACTCTGGAAAGCCCCTTAAGCAGGCCTCCAACTTTGAAAATCCAGATGCTGGTGCTTCTCTCTCTGGTAACTATGTATGCATGTAATGGTCAGACAGTTGGATCTGTCTGTTGATCTATGATGCATGTATTGCTTATGTCAGGCAACTGGAAGCACTGTCTGTGGTTATTTATTTCTCTGTAGTTTCTCTGAAGTTCAGGTTGCTGACATTTTCCCCTGAACTAAGCGAATGACATATGTCCTTGATTAAAGTGTTTATTGATCCCTCAAAAGTTGCCTTTCTTTTAGAAATAAATTTTGGCCTAAGAACCTGTGATAGCAGGCCACCCTGTGTATGTTAGGGTGCTTATTTTTACATTATACTGTGTATATATTCATACATGGATATATACACACATATGGATGTATATGGATATTAATATATATGATAAATATATGAATTGAATGATATCTGGAAGAAGCATTCTGTGAAAAATAAAAACAGTAACCACAATAATAAACTTGTTTTGTATAGCATTTTAAGTTTTACAAAATATTTTTCTCAAATATTTTCTCATTTTATCCTGAATATATTCCTGGGAACTAGATGTTATTATTATCTTTATTTTACAAATAAGGCAAACAGAGATCAAATGACTTGCCCAGGATGCTACAGCTAGTAAGTGTCTGAAGACAGATTTGAACTCAGATCTTTGTGACTCCAATGCTTTATGTGCTGTGCAAAGAATGTATTGGAATAAAGAAGCCTCAATTCAAATCCCTCTTGTGACGCATGGTGTGACTCTAGACAAGTCACTAAACCTCTCAGAGATCCCAGGAAAAGCAAATAAACCAACAAAACTACTATGAAATTTAATGCAAAATCTCCTGACATTATCTGAGTGACTTTAGCCAAGACTCTTAAACTCTCTCAGTCTTAGTTTCTTTGTTTCCAAAATGAGGGGATTGGATTTGGTTTCAAAGATGCATTCAAGCTCTGGGTCTATAATCTGATGATTTTTGCTCACTACAAAAGGAGATAACACTGGGGCCTATAACTAGGTTGCACCACAGTACATAGAGTGGTGGGCCTGGTATCAGGAACACTCACCTTCCTGATTTCAAATATGGTCTCAGACCATTACTGGCTGTGTGACCCTGGGCAAGTCACTTAACCCTGTTTGCCTTAGTTTCCTCACATATAAAATGAGCTGGAGAAGGAAATGGCAAACCACTCTAATATCTTTGTCAAAAATCCCCAAAGAATTTGTTGTGAGCACAAAGGATGAATATAACAAGACTGAAAAAGCTGAACAACAAAAATGATAATCCTCATCTTTATCGTGCTCTACTCAGGATCACCTCATTACCAAGAAAGTCATCTTCATGGCGATTGCTTCTACGTTTCTGCTCATATCTTTTCAGTACGTTGTGTCCTTCTGAGGGACTGAAGGGTAGTGCAAACTTCCAACTTTACTTTCCCTTTAGAGAGGGCTCCAAATGCCTGCCATCTCTGCATTTGCCACCAGTGGTTCTGCTTGGTTTAGATTCCACTGTTTTCTTCAGCATGTTGCTGAGTCAGGTACTCTGGAACCCCTTCACCCCTCTCTTTTCTGTTCCTTTAGTATATTGTCTTTTCTTGTTAGATTGTAGATTTCTTGAGGACAGAGCCTATCTTTCTTTTTCCTCTTTGCATCCTCAACACTTACTACAGTGACTGGCACATAGTAGACACTTAACTGTTTATCATAATGTAAAAAAAGAAAAAAAATGAAGGAAGGAGGAGGAAGGAAGGAAGGAAGGAAGGAAGGAAGGAAGGAAGAAGGAAGGAAGGAAGGAAGGAAGGAAGGAAGGAAGGAAGGAAGGAAGGAAGGAAGGAAGGAAGGAAAGAAGGAAGAAAAGGGATTTGTGAAATTATTAACATGGACATCCTCTTCTAAGATTTTCTGAGCATCCATAACAAGTTCTAAGATAGAAGTTGCTCTCAGAAGACATTCCCAAAACAGCAACAAGACAAAAAATAACAGCAAAAAGGAAACCTTCCTTTCCTCTCTTCTCTTTTGAAGCCAGATGTGAGGTATTATTTCCATGATTACTGTTTAGTAAATGGAACATTTTGATTTAGTATTAGAGTGAACTTACCTCCCTCTTGAATTTTTCGGTTTGTCCCTTTCTTTCTCAGCAGATGATCATATCAGAAGCAAATTCAGTGCTAATATTGTCATAGGAAGAACAAGGAAGAGCATATTTACACAAAGAAAGGACCCTGAGCTGCATGAAGCACAGACTGTCCTGGGAATCACAAGATCTTCAGAGCTGGTGTAGGGAGGAGGACTAATGTGCTACATAGGCTTCTAGGGAAGTCGCCAGGAGTTGCTAAGTATTAATCCTGGTTCCCCCACTTACAAACTAAGTGACTTTGAGATAGTCACTTCTCATCTCTGGGCCTCAGTTTCCTTCATTAAAATAATAGTAGATTTGACTAGATCAATGAAGCAATAAGCACAGATTACACATATTATGTTGTGCTGGGTGCCATGTTACGTACTGGGGATAAAAGGACAAGTAATTCCTCTGATCATATTGAGAGTGACAAGCCATTCACTTTGTCATTCTCTTAACAGGTCTCTGTTCTGGTTTTGCAATGACTTTTCAATGGCTTAGGGAAAATTAAAAACAAAGACAAAAACAGCAGCCCAAAACAATGAATGTAACAGGAAGGGGCTGGTATATCTCATGGCAAACTTTCTTTTATGTCAAAGGAGAGGGTATTGAAAGTGAACTGAAAAAATTCAGAAGAGACACTTGGAGCCTTGAGGGAGCAGCTAAAGCTCTTCCTTACTTTGTGGATGCTCTGTGGAGGTTGGTATTGGTCTGTCTCCTCCCATGTTGTCGTGGTAGTTATTTGGGGTATTATTAGACATTTGTGTTTATCTGGTATCCTGTCCTAGGGGTTAATGCTAAAACATGATAAACTTCAGACAGTCAAGTAAATGATGATGTCAGCTTTGATACAATCTATTCTAGAGATACCTGTGTGGTATAAGATAAATTTACTCCCAATCTCACATTGCTTGGGAAGAGCACAAAAGAGTATCATTAATAGTTAAGGTTATTGTTGTTTAGTCATTTCAGGTAAGTTTGACTCTTTGTCACTGCATTTGGGGATTTCTTGACAAAATTAGTGGCCTGGTTTGCCATTTCCTTATCAGTTGATTAAAAAAAAAGCAAATAAGCAAACAAAGACACAAATAAACAAAAATAGATGAGAAAGTTCAAAGGTGTAGTGGCTTTCCCAGGGTCACACAACTAGTAAGGGTCTGCGGCCATATTTGAAATCAGGAACCTGAGTCTTCCAGACACCAGGTCCAGCACTCCATATATATACAATGCCTAATCTTTCTCCCTAGAATTCTCTCTCCCCCTTTCAGAATGCTTATTTCTCTTCAGAGAATAATCATTTAAAAAAAATCAGACACTTATATGTAATCTTAAGCATCAAGGTGGTGCAATGCATTGAGGATAGATTATGGGAGTCAAGAAGACCCAAGTTTAAATGGGCTTTAGACATTCCCTAGTTATGATACACCTGGGGAAATGGCTTAATCTCTCTTTGCCTTAGGTTTTTCACCTATAAAAACCAGACAGGATTGTTGTGAGGATCAAATGAGATAATATTAAAAAGGACATAGCGTAGTGTCTGGCACATAGTAAGGCTATAAACTCATTCCTTCCTTTTCTTTCTTTCCTTTCATCTTCTGTTTCCCACTCCAATATTTAACCAGAGAATCAGAAAATTACAGAACTTTAAAATATCTCACAGTTCATTTAATCCATCCTATACCTAAGTGAGCGAATGAATAATGATGAAAAACCTGACATATTTATTATTTGCCATGTCACTCTGCATTTATTAAGCACTGTCAGGAACTGTCAGGAACTTTAAGCACTGGGGATA
Organism: Bettongia penicillata ogilbyi; assembly: GCA_023548195.1. Classification (NCBI taxonomy): domain Eukaryota; kingdom Metazoa; phylum Chordata; class Mammalia; order Diprotodontia; family Potoroidae; genus Bettongia; species Bettongia penicillata. The sequence continues at coordinate 1,745,695 of JAJHZJ010000787.1, forward strand.
AAAAGAGAGGCAAAAGATAGTCTTAGGAAGAGTTGACTATCTAGTAAAGCAACACTGGAGATATAAATATACATTACTCTACCCTTACGTAGCTAATTCTAATAGGGTGAAAGAACACATATAGGAGAATGTAAACTTTATTAGATAACACACAGCAAATATGTCCATCTAAGCTTTACCTGAAGAGCTCCAGTACATTGGAATCTGCTACCTTCTAAGTCCATGTTTTCCAATTTGTAATGTTATAATTGTTAGAAAGGCAGCTAAGTGGTGCAGTGGATAATATTTTAGGTCTGGAGCAAGAAGAGTCATCTTCCTGAGTTCTATTCTGATCAAAGACCTATTTGTATGGTCCTGTGCAAGTCTTTGAAACTTGTTTCCTCATGTGTAAAATGAGCTGGAGAAGGAAATGGCAAATGACTCCAGTATCTTTGCCAAGAAAAACCCAAGTTGCACATGATAGAAAAACAAGTGAACAAAACTTGCTAGAAAGTTTTCCTTATATCACATTTTTGCAATTTCCTCTCTTTATCCCTGTTCTCTCCTTTATGGTTAAGAAAAAGTACAGTCTTTCTTCTAGGTGGCAGACTTTTAAGTACTTGAAGACAGTTGTGGTGTCCCCTCTGAGTCTTCACTTCTTAACAATCTTAGTTCTCTTGTCAGTTAACCAAAGACGTTTACTGTCCTGGTGGAACTCTTTTGGAAATTTTCCAGATTATGTAGTACTTAGAGCTCAATACATTACCACAGGTATAATATAACCAGTGATGATGCAAGAGTAACTACTTGTGGAAAAGGTATAGGAATTTGTGGGCAGGGGGTCCATATTATTGGCAGCAATGAATAGATTATAATCTTCATTCTATTAAGATCACAGATTGAAGGACTTATTGAAGATCTAGATCTGAACATGTTTCTTCACTGCTCAAAATTCAGTTGCTTTCCATTGCCTTTTACAATAAAAAATAAACTCCTCACTCTAGCTTTCAAGGTACACAGCTTTCTATTTTGTCACAAACTACGTTACGACCCAAGTGGCCAAGTTGTTTTCCCAAATCAACGTTCCATATCTTACCTCTGCTCAACTGTGTATGCCATGGACCATATTTAGAACATACTCCTTTCTCATCTTTGAGTTGTTTTCCTCAAGCTTTCACTAATTCTTCTGTGTGCATGTGTAAATATGTGCCTGTGTTTTAATGGTACTATGTATTGAGATGAATTCTTTTAGATATAAATTCTTCCCTAGATACACTAACACGTTGGGACCAAAAGGTTTCACTTAGTTACCTGTTGGAAAGGATTTCCTAGCCTATTGTGTGCTTCATTGCTCTCATTGGCTTGTGGATAGTGAAATAACTTGACCAAGATCATACAGATGGTCCCCAGCACATCCTGTTATAACTTGTTGATTAGATTCCTGGAGACCTCAAGCCAATCATTCTCAATGAACTGAATTTATAATAAGAGATTAGCATATACACCTGGAGTAGCTGTCTATGTTATATGTCATATGATGTGAACTACTTGAGGGTCAGAATTGTTTTGTTTTGTTATCTTTGTATTCCAAACATAGGGAGTGATTGCCACATTTTGTTAAACTGAATCGAATAACTTAACTTCAGTAGAAATTTTAGTAACACCAAATGGGAAGGGAGAAAATCATTAATATATCTTCATTTAGCAGAAAAATATCCAAAAATAATTTCTGGTAATACCATTCATTAACCACAATGTGTCTGGAGTCACACATAAAAGAAATATAATCACATTTAAAAAGTAAAAGTATTTCAAATACAATAAATGAATGTCACCAAGGTACCAATATCATCCCTCCTTTACCTTCCAATCTCATTTGGAGAATAAAAGCCCAACAAGTTTGGGGCTGATATGTTTGCTTTGCCTCTTAGAGGCTGCTGGCTGCTTATTGGTCTTACTTTCTAATAACTCATCCTGGCACCTATTGATTTCCTTCATTGTTTCATTTCCAATACTTTTAATTTTCTCTCCTGCAAAGCCCTATAGCAATTCAACATCACCAGATGCTTCCTAATGGACAACATCTTGGCCTCACTTCTACTGTCCTTCGTAAGCCCTGTGATAAGAATTTGGCAGAGCATAAAGGCTATTTCCATTGCTTTTCTGTTTTCATTTATAATTTGTTTTAAGTGTGAGAGCAGAGGAGTTGGGCAGGTAACGTACCAACAAGGAAGGGCTTTTGAAAGAATCAATGATCTTTAGGACAAGGTCTGAAGGTTAATTAAACTTCTTTTGTTTAAATTCAACATTTATTATTTTGTTTAGTGAAAGAGGCCATTTGAAACATTACTCTGGAGTTTTGAAGGGGATAGGGCAAAGGAAGAAGACCAAGAAGGACAACTAACTATGGCTTAAATATTATATAGCTCAAGGCAAATGAGACTACCACTAGATGTCAGAATTCACTAGAAGCCTTCATTCAGTCAGGTGAATCAGAAGTATTTTTCATCTTGATATAATTTTTGGAGATTTTAAATTTTTCATTTCAACCTCATGATTCATTCCACTGACCTATCAATCGGTCTCATAGTAGGGGAAAGAGTTTTCAATAGGGTAGACTTCTCCATTAAATTCAGAACTGCTAAAATCAAGTAACAGATAGTGTTGGTCAAATCAAGAAGGCCTGTGTGCACATCCTGCTTCTGAAACTTACTTGGTATGTGATCATGGGTAACACACTTAAACTTCAAAATAATTATTTTTTCATGTAGAAAATTAGGATCTCTCTAAGCTACAAGTGAGTTGTAAAGTACATTACAAACCATTAAACACTGTAGAAACACCAAATTGTTTTGAAATTGTTCTGTTCAAATTTTATTGGTTTTTAGGAATGAGATATGTGACAAGCTAGAAAGAACATATTTATAAAATAAAATATAAAATACAAAATAAAAATAAAAACATGGCAAACAATTCAGCCCTTTTATTTTATAGATGAGAAAGCTGTTTCAGAGACATTGATTGGATGACCCGAGACCACACATATGTAATAGAGCAAGTAGGGGACTCACTGGAAAAAGTGTTGGACCTGGACATAGTAGGTCCTGGATTAAAATCTCTCTGCAGAAATTTACTATCTATGAGAGCCTGGGCAAAGGACTTAATCTCTCTGTGCCTTAGCATGCTCATCCAGATAATGAGGTAACAATCCATATTCTCTGGGAAAGTAAAAAGAGATGGGACAGTGGATAGAGTGTCAGGACCTGGAGTCAGGAAGACTTACCTACATGAGTTCAGATATGGCCTCAGGCATGTACTAGCTGCATAATCTTGGAAAAGCTATTTGTCTCAGCTTATTATATGCAACATGAGCTAGAAAAGGAAATGAAAAACCACTTCAGGATGTCTCCCAAGAAAACCCAAGATGGGATTATGAAGGGTCAGATATGATTGAAAATGATGGAATAATAATGATGAAGAGATTTGCAAACTTTTAAGAGTAGTTTATCATCACCATTATCATTTTACTATTGTCATGTTTGCTGTTGTTGTTATTATCTATGATATGAAGCCATGGCTTTTGACACCTGTGAGGGCAAGCAAAGTAACATCTTTTGCTGTTTTTGTTTATAAAGATTAATGCCTCTGAATAAGGAAAGATTTTTCCCACAAATTGTTGGATCTGCCCATTGAGAGAAGCTTGATCAGGGGAGTTGTTTTGTAGTAGGGTTCCAATTACTTTTTGTTTTTTCTATTGAGGGACTGCGTCAGAGGGTCATGCCATCTGGCTCTGTAAAGTGTATACTCTGATGGTAAGGTTTTACTTTGGGGCTCAATTTTTTGAAGATGGTTTGTTTGCCAGATGAGAGACTCTGAGAAGCTGCTAAGCAGCCCCATGGTTTTGAAAACCCTAATGCTGGTGATTCCCTCTCTGATAACTATTGTTTGACTGTTGGATATGTCAAATCATGAGGTAAATATTGATTATGGTCATACCAAGGAAACCATGTCTGTTGATCTTTGATTTCTCTGCATTTTCTCTGAAGTTCAGGCTGCTGATTTTTTATCTCTTAACTAACTGAATTGTACATGTGCTTGATTAAAGTGATTGTTAACCCCTCAAAATTTGCCTTTTCTTTTAGAGAAGCAGATCAAAAACCTGGAATAGGGGGCTCCTCTGTGTATGTTGGGGTACTTATTGTTAGAACACCAAATCCTGCCTCCTTTAAAAAATAACAATCACCATGTCTAGGTGAGCCATAATGAATTACAAAATGAAAATATAAATATTTGAATTCAATTTCTAACTTTTATCAGGTAATATCATGGAGAACAATTATGCCTTACCATAAAATGTGTTTTTTCTTACATTAATACATTCTGATCTGTTAATTTCTCATGACCCAGAAACTAAAATGGCATTCTAAAAAAAACAATAAGTAAAGAACAAGTAACATTTAGAACTTTTTCCTTTCTGATGGGCTGAACATATGATTTAATTGTTAAAGGAAAATGTAGACAAGGAAATTTCTTTTCCAAAGTGGACCAAACTTTGTTCTAAAATGATTATCACAGGGTGGAGCCAAGATGGCACACAGAAGGAAGGATATCCTAGGACCCTTCCCCAAGTCCCTCAAAAAACCTATAAAAATGAATCTAAACAAGTTCTCGAGCAGCAGAGGATCCAAAAGGACAGACCAAAGCAAATTTTCAGTCTAAGATAATATGGACGATCTATATTATCACACCAAGTTGCAAGCAGAGTGCAGTTCAGCTTGGGCCAAGCCAGGACAGACAGAGCTGGAATAATCCTTAGGGGACTGAAACACTGGAAGCTGCTGGAGCAAATGCCAAAGAAATCTTTGAAGGCCAGTGGGAAGAATCTCTCACCTGCCTGAGAGGACAACTTGGTCTGGCCCAGTCCCTGCCCTGGCCCCAGTCCCAGGCCAGGGCTGCAGCAGCCACTGCTGAAGCACAGACTGATTCTGAAGCCCTACACTTAACAAAGAGCTCAAAAGTCAAGTAATTGACTGGGAAATGAGCAAACTAGGGGGAAGAGAAGCAGACATCTCTCCCACTCTGTGTTTTGGGGGAGTACAGAGTGGGAGAGATGGCTTGGCAATAGCCATAGCAGAGGGGAAACAGCCCTTGGGCAGAATGAATCAAAAATGGCAGTGTGTATCCCCAGTCCATTTATTGTGGAACTGGAGTCCAGTGGAACTGAGAGAGAAAGAAGTGCAAGGACCATGGCAGCACCTTCAGCCATTCCTGGTATGATGGGCCCACAGACTAATTGTTTGAAAGTGCTCTCACCCTCCCCTTGTTGACTGTGATAAACCCAGAGAGTATTGCCCCAGGAAAAATCCTGAAATAGTGGAGCCAGCAGAAGGGGAACAGCAATTTTTCAGCTTGGGAGGCTAGAAATACCAACAGCTGTGGCCAAAAGGGATCAGGGCAGAATCAGAAGCATCCTAGCAAGTACCACCTCAGTAAACCAGCAGAAGAAACTGAGCCCCAGTGGGGTGGAACTGGTAGCCACAAATGCCAGGGCCACAGGTGCACCTTAGCATAGCTAGGGGAAATGAACACACATCAGTACAGATGGGGTTCATGATCTGCTGAGACTGCCTGTGCTGTATCACAGATCTATGAGAGGAGACCTCCCAGGGCCAGATCACCCTTCCTCCACACTTCATACCAGGAGCTTCAATATAACCCCTGGAAAAGTCAGAAAGACTTCACCTGGCCTTGGACTTGGCATGCAGACAAGCTGCAGCATTATATGAATTCTAGCTGAAAGAACCAGAGGACACGACACAAAAAGTCAGTAACAAGGCCTCAATTCTCAACATAAGAAATGTGGGACAGGGCCCCTTGTGCCCCAGAAACAGAGATTCTCTTTAAAAGGTAGGAAAAAGGCAATCACCATGAGCAAGAAGCATAACAGAAAAGCTAAGACCATAGAATCTTACTATGGGGAAAGGAAAGATCAAAATATGAATTCAGAAGAGGACAGCATTGACAATATACCCAGTTGTGAAACCTAAAAAGAGAATATGAACTGGTCTTAAGTCCAAAAAGCATTCTTTGAAGACCTCAAAAAGGATTTTAAAATTCAAATTAGGGAGGGAGAAGAAAAAAATGTTCAATGATTTTACAAATACAATTGACAAAACGAAAAAGAATTCAGTGAAGAGAGCAGCTCCTTAAGAAGGAAAATTGGCCAAATGGATCAGGAGGTACAAAATTTAACTGGTATAACTGGACAAATGGAAAAGGAAGTACAAAAGGTAACTGAAGAAAGCAATTTGTTAAAAGTTAGAATTGAGGAAAGAGAAGCTAATGTTACTATGAGGCATCAAGAAACAGTACAACAAAATCTAAAGAATGAAAAAGTAGAAGAAAATGCAAAATATCTCATTGCAAAAATAACTTACATGAAAATATATGTAGGATAGAAAATCTAAGAATCATTTGTCCATCAGAAAGCCATGATGAAAAAAGAACCTGGATAATATATTCCAAGGAATCATCAAAGAAAACTGCCCAAAGGTCCTTGATCCAAAGGGCAAAATAGTCATTGAAAGAATACACCAATCACCTCCTGAAAGAGATCCCAAATTGAAAATTCCAAGGCACAGTGTTGCCAAATTTTGGAACTATGAGGCCAAGGAGAAAATACTGCAAGCAGGCAGAAAAAAAGAATTCAAATGTTGAGGAACTACAATCAGGATCACACAAGACCTTGCAGCTTCTACATCAAAAGATCAGAAGGATTGGAATATAATATTCTGTAAGGTAAAGGATGTTGTATTACAACCAAGGATCAATACCAAGAAAAAATGAGCTTCGTCTTTCAGGCAAGAGATGGACGTTCAATGAAATAATGGATTTCCAGACCTTTGTGATGAAAAGGTCAGAGTTCAATAGAAAATTTGTTTTTCAAATACAAGATTCAAAAGAATCATAAAAAGTTAAATGGGGAAAATATTATTCAGTATGGGCAGATTATATCCTTATATGGGAGGATGATACTTGTTAATTTTGAGAATTGCATGTTTATTATGACATTCAAAAAGGAAATACATAGAGAGAGTGGGTATAAACTATCTGATGTGAAGATAAAATGCAATTAAAGAGTGTGAAGGAATTGTAATGTGAGAAGAGTAAAGGACAAGGAAGAAAGGGGCAAATTATATCACGTGAAGAGGCACAAAAACATATTACTGTAGATGTAAAGAAGGAAGGTCAATGAGTATTGTTTGAGCTTTACTCTCATGAGATTTGGTTCAAGGATGGAACAACACACTCAGTTAAGTATAGAAAGCTAACTTATCCTATGAGCAGTTAGAAGGGAAAAGGGGAAAGAAAATGGAGTAGGTGGTTAGACGGGAGGGAATAAGTAGTAAGGGAAATGGAAGAGGGGCTAAGAGAAGGGAGGGAAGACTGAGGGAGGTGGTGGTTGAAAGTAAAACTCTTGAGAAGGAGATCATGTGGAACTCAAAACTTTGAAAATGAATGTTAAAAATTGTTTTTATATATATCTAGGAAATAACATATGTAGGCAAGGTAGTATAGAAATCTATCTCGACCTACAGAAAAATAGAAGAGAAGGGGAAGAAAGGGATAGTAATTGAAAGGAGAGAAGATTGGAGGAAAGGATAATCAGAATATGCACTCTCTTGGATTTGAGGAGGGAGGAGAGAGAATTTGAAATTCAAATTTTTGTGGAAGTGAATTTTTAAAATTGAAATAGATTTTAAAAAATAAAATAAAATTATAATCTCAGACAATTACCTGGGGCATCAAGAAGTTGGTCATTGCCCTACCCCAGTATGTGTAAGAGGAAGATTTGAAACCAGGTGGTCCTGACTTCGACTGGTTCTTCATACATTATGATACATTAATCATTTAGTTTATTAAAAATTCCAGAGACAGTGGATTCACTTTGTAAATATAAACTTCTCTAAATACTACTTTTTATTTGCCTCCAACCAAAAATGAAGCTTACCCTAAAGGGAAGAGATTAAGGTCTACAAGTCTCCCCCTCAACAAATGAAAGTTTTTCAACAAAGGGATAGGCCTCATTGTATAAACACTAGCAATATATTTAATATGTGTTATTTTATTTTGACATATTCTAACTCATGGCACTCTGATACACTCTGATACACCTGAAATATGAGTGATACATAATTATAAAGAACCAAATAGATGCAGTATTTAGGTACTCACATTACTGTTAGTTAACTATGGTTACTTTCATAGTTAAAGAAGGATTTTACATATATTCTGTCATTCGGTCCTTGATAATAAACTAGTATTTATGTATTAATGGTATTGTCTTTCTAATGTTAAAGAACAGGACAATGAAGATCAGAGAAATTAAATTATTTTCCAATGTTCACACAGCCAGTAAGTAACAGAATTAAACATTTGAACCCAGGTCCTCTGACCTGGCTTTTCATTTTCTATCAGCTGCCAGTAGAATCTCTGATCTCAAATCTTTTTAGCTAAATGACTGAAGTTTCTGAGCTTTATTCTTTAAAAGAAAAAAAAAGCTGTCATTCATGTTTTTTACTTCTTAATTTTTAGCAGATATGTGTCTACATTTTGCTTTTAGATGATAATTATCATAGCTATCATGCATCTTCTTTTACTTCAAAATGGGATTAGAGGTAAATGTGGTTAATTTTTGTTTTGACAATTTGGTAGGTAATTAGTACATTAGCAAAATAACATGGCTTTTGGCAGCCTGTAGAGTCCTGAGCAAATCCTGTTAAGTATTATTTGCCAGGTGATATTTAGGAAGCTTTTTAGTTTTATAAAAGTCCAAAGCCATATAGTTTCACCATATCTATTTTGATCCTTATCATCACCCTCTAAAATAATATAGTATTTCTAAATATAATAGACTTAGGTTAAATGTTCTATATTATTGCTCCTATTACTCCTACAAGGAGAGGCTAAAATATGATTTAGATTAAAATTTCAGTTAACAATAAGCATTTATGATCATCAAGCAAGAGGGAAATAGATTTTTTTTTTTATTGCAATAGGGCATAATACCAACTAACCCAAAATCTTTGCTTCTAGAATAAAATAAACATCCCTTTATATGGAACTTAAATACCTCAGATGTACCCTTGAAGATTTATTTCATATCATTCCCCTTCAAGGATACTACTTTCCAAGCAAACAGTTTACTAGCTTTTTTCTCCCCCTTCCAAACTCAGTCTTTCCATAGCTTGACTATAATTCCAGAGATGATCTTTCTCCTCCTTCTAATCTTTTATAGTGCTAATTTTCCTTTAAAATTTACATTCATATGGTGCATCCTTCTTAAGTTTTCTCCACCATCTATAATGATGAATACTCTTTACTTCTAATTACCTTGTCCTCTTTTACCTGAACCTCACTCGATTTTCTGGTAGAATGGAACTCTTTGAGGAAAGGGACTGCTTTCATTCCCTTCTATATCTTCAGTACCCTGCTCAGAACCTTACATTTCTAAAGTGTTTAGTATTTGTTTGATTGAGCTAAATTATACCACATTTGATGCTATTAAAACAAAAAAATATAAAGATAAAATTATGTCTCTTCTCAGAAACTTGATGATCTTTTAAATAAGACACACACACATACACACACACACCACACACATACACACACACACACCACACATATAATTCCCAAACAAAGAAGGAAGTTGGACTAAATTTCCTCTGACTTCTCTTCCTACACTGAAATTCTATGATTCTGTAAATGAAGATATTGAATGACATATTTCTGCTGGCAAATGACATCTCTTCAGATTTGTTAATGTTGTTTAACATCACTGCAGACTGGTTAGGTCCTAATACAAGGGTGATTTTATATCATGGGCAAACATGGGACTGTTCCCATATACTTTTTTTTTTTCCCTAGTGATTCTTTTCGTATACCTTTTTAATGGCTTTAAATCCATCTGACAGAAAACTAAGCGTCAGCACTAACGACAAGCAGTGGGCTGTCAGCAGTGATCTGTGAAAAGTGTTGGACACAAAATGGCAATTCAGGTATTCTTAAAAACCTTATTATCTTCCTCAAAATAGAGATCATTTATCATTTCTCTGCTGATTTAACACTGATAACTACAAAGAAATGTATGTGCCTTACTTGTTTCCAATTACCTTCTGTTATCTTTAATAGCTCCTTTCCAGATTCAGTTCATCTTTTTGATTACTTACAATTTGTATGGTGGCCCCCATCCTACACAGACACATTTTCCAAGTAAACTGCATGAATTTCAATTATACATGTCCCTATTTGATGGAGTAGCTGCTGAAAAAAAATGTTTACTAGAATTAGTATTTCATGGAATTTGTAGTTACCAAGATGGGACCACCCTATAATTCTGAAACAAGTAGTTCTAATTGCAATTTTACTACTGTATTAATTGAACATCTTTTGATAGTAGGACAAGTAAAATGTGTTATCAAACAGAGTTACAAAACAGTATGGATAAATTGGCAGGTTGTTCACACATTTAATTGCTGTAGCCTGCAGCTACCCTATATCAATTCAAATAGAAAGGTTACCAGATTGCACAAGGGACAAAGGACCAAAACTAACGAGATTTATTTTGGGAAATGTGTCACAAAAAAGTAAGGACTTTAGAGTCAGAGAAGCTGTGTTCTAATTCCAACTCTCAACTCACTGCCTGCTTCACCCTGGGAGTTATTTCATCGATCCAAACTTCAGTTTCTTCATCCGTTAAAAGAAGAAATTGGAATAGATAGCTTCAAAAACCCCTTCTAACTTTTAATTGATTATACATTAATTGGTAATACCTTTCATTTGTAGAATGCTTCATGATCACAGATCACTTTTCTCATAATAATAAGCCTCTGAGTTTAAGGGCAAAAAATTACTTCCCCCCATTTTATAGATGAGTAAGTTGAGATTTAGAAACATTGAATGACTTGCCCTGAAACAAACACCCAGTCAAAGTTTGGAAATAGAATTCAAATACTCAAGAAGTATTAAATGCAAAATCTCTTTCTAATAAGTACTAGAAATATATCCAGACATTCATATATATTCTCCAGTATTTAAAGTTAGTGTAATGCAGAAGTATGTAAGGTGAAAAAGTATAAATTATAGGTTCCCAGGTGGAAGCAACTTTTGAGATTAAATAGACTAATTTCCTCATTTTACAGATGAAAACATTGAGGCCTAGAAATGTGATTTATGCAAGGCCACAAAAGTAGTAAATGATGGAGGTAGAATTTGAAGCCAGGTTAGTCAGTTAGTAATCAATTATTCAGCACCCATTATGACCCAGTCTCTATGCTAAGCACTGAGGATATAAAAAGAAGCAAAAGATAGTCCCAACCCTCAAGGCATTTATAATTTAATTGGGAAACAACAACCAAACAGGTAAAACAAAAGTCAGAGATTGAATTAAGAGGAAATAATTAAGAGAAAGAAGGCACCACAATTAAGAGAGGCTGGGGCTCAGATTCTGTCTTGTCCACTTGTTAATACAAGTGTCACATATGTTTAGGCTTCTTAAGAGTCAACCCAATAGGGTGAATCTTTAATATACTTTGTTTTACTTTGGCTGTAAGAAGACTTGGGTCAAATTCATTCAAGCAGTCAGTTTTCTGGGGTCCCAAGCACCCCAAACCTCAACATTTTGATTCCCTAACCAGGAAGCACTGCAAATCTCAAGTTCTTCTCCTGCCAAGAATGGAAGAAGGCTTGGGTAGAATACATTCCAGCAGGATTTGGCATGTTGGTATTTTAGGGACTCAAGCACTCCTAGCACCTGGGAGATCAGCAGAGACCTTAATTTTAAGCTGAACCTTGGAAAAAACTAAAGATTCTCTGATAATGAGACTCCTTCATTTTTTGTGAGAGCCATATTCTCTGTTCCTTCTCAGAGTAAAAAAGCCTGTGCCTAAACCCACAAATAGTTGACATTCTTTGCTATTTATCTAACTTAGACTGTTCTTCTGACCTGATGGAGTCTAGAAAAAGTTTATACTTATGAATAATTGTGAGCTTTGCCAGTACTCTTGGGGTCTTACATCAGAGGTGTCAAACACAGTCCATGTAGTTGCAACCCACAGTGAAAACTGACCCAGATCAAAATGTAATTGGGATATTTTCATAAAATTGAAATACAATAAAATATAAAAAATAAATTAAAAAGAGACTAGGAAAGGCTTCCTGAAGAAGGTGGAATTTCAGTTCTAACTTAAAGAAAGCCAGGGAAATTTTTAAGTGAAGATTAGAAGAGAGAACATGCCAGGAATGGGGAACCAGCCAAAAAGAATGTCTGGAAATGAGAGATGGAGTGTCCTGTTCATGGAACTGCAAGGAAGCAAGTATCCCTGGATCAAAAAGAGATGTGGCAGGAGGTAAGGTATAAGAAGACTGGAGAAGTGGGAGGGAAGCATGTTAAGAAGTGCTTTGAATGTCAATCGGAGCATTTTGTATTTGAGTCTGGAGATAAAAAGGAGCCATTGGACCTTATTAAGTGGGGACTGGGTAGATTGATAGTGATAGACCTTCACTTTGGGAAAATCACTTTGGAGACTGAACCGAGAATACACTGGAGAAGGAAGGGACTCAAGGAAATCAGATTCACCAGTAGGCTATTGTAGCAGTCTGAAAATGAAGGGAAGAGGGCTGTAAGGCCAGGAATCTTACTCTTCATAACTTGTCTTCAGATGGGGTAGATAGCCAGTCTGAATGACTCAGTGTCAAGAAAAATTAAATATGTTGCTTGTCTGAATCATCAGGACCTTTGATCTAAGTATTCTATGGCTAACTATGCCTAAAAGGGTAGTTTTAGTGTTAATCACAATCTTTTAGGCACAGTTGATCATATAAAAGCAGGATGTGCTTAATACTGGAGTCACTCTTTTAGGCACAGTTAACTATAAAAAACTTAGACCAAAGGTCCTGATCATTCAGACAAGCAACCACACACACACACACACACACACACACATACACACACACGCACACACACACATACACATGCACACACACACATACACACACACGCACACACACACATACACATGCACACACACACACATACACACATCCCTATATTATAGTGAAATGTAGCGGAAAGAACCTAGAAGCCAAAGTTAGATTGTAGTTATGACCCTCCAACCAACCTGCTGTTTTTCCTCAAGGAAATCATTTAACCTCAGTATAACAAAATAAGAAATATCCTAGTTAAGTTATAGTAGATAACACGTACCTAGATAAAGTAAAAGTACTTTACAAATATAATACAAATATGCTATTTTTATTATCACCATAATCAGTAATGTCATCCAAGCCATTTCACACTCAACATAGCACTTCATTTCTTTCTAACTCTGGATCTACAAGACCCCAGTAATAGTTGAGATGCATTTAAACATTTTCTAAGGAAAGAATTTAATGAGGAATTATAATGCGAGTACTCTTTGTTCAAATTAGTCAAAGATCTAAATATTATATTCAACTCTGATATTCCAGTTTTCATCTCCAAAAATATTTTGACTGAGACTCTGATTTTAAAAATGCACTAGTCTCATGACAATATATTCCTTCTATTATTGATGTTTCTAGCTATATAAAAATATGTGTTTCTGTGAAAAATCCAAATTGATTTCAAGGTTGAACAGTACTATTTGTCATCGAACTTTATGCTTTTCTATTCTTTTTTTAAACCTTATACTCTTTTGTAAAGGGTTTATTGAATGCATAGGTCAGGTTGCCCTGCATTATAGCAAATGATCAGATCAAGAATCTCATGCTATTCTTGTGGAAATGGAAAAATGGGCTAAATGACAGCAAATGCAAAGGATTTGAACTGATCACATGACTAGCCTCAGAATTAGAATTTTAAATCTGAATGTTAGAAAAGACCACAGCAACCATCATGACCAACCCATACCCTAAAGCAATACCCACTTGTAGATACTTGATGTAATTGTGAATCAAGTGTTTGAAAACTCATGAAATTCACTTCCTCTCAGTGTAACTCTTGCCACTTTAAGACAATTCAACCTGCTAGTTGTTTTCCCCAAAACATCAGACCTCCTTTCAATTTCCATCAACTGCTCCTGTTTCTTCCCTTTGGATAAGTCCTTAAATATTTGGACACAACTGTTAGGTTTTCAAGCCCTCTCCAATTTACACTAAAAGCAACTCCAGTACCTTCAATCAATAGTCCTATGACCTGGTGCTCTTCTCTAGACACTTTCTACCTTACCAATGTCCTTCTTAAACTGTGGTGCTCTAGACAAAGAATAATACTTTGGGCAATGTCTGATCAGGGCACAGAACAGGATAATAGCCTGCTTATTCTAGGAAGCTAAGCTTCTTAAGGTAGTCTGAGTTTGTATTAGGCTTTTTGGTTATCACATCACAATAATGACAAATATTGAGCTTGAATTCAACCAAAACTTTCATATCTTAAACTGCTGTGTATTCCCATTCCTGAACTTGTAAAGTTGATGTTTTCTTTTTTAACCTCAAAGGTAAAACACTACACATATCTCTACTGAATCAATCACAACCCAAGGAATAATCATTAACTGTTTAATGTCAACTTTGAGTAAGGTATTCTGTAAAGCATCCCTGGGATGAGTCCATGGCTTTGGGCTATTTAACATTTATTCATTCAAGAAATGGGTCTCAAGGGTTTATGCAGGGTTGGTGCTAGGGATAGAATCAAAATCCTAGTCCTACCCTCAGGATTTTACATACTATTTTTTATCAATGACTTGGAGAAAGGGATAAATGTATGTCTTTTTATTCAAATGTTGTTCCATGTATGCTCTCTAGATTAGTCTTTTTCTCTGTACTAAAAATTAGAATCAATTAAAATATTTTGTTTTCTTATCAAAATACAATAACATTGAAATTAATTTAGAGTTCATAAATCCACATTATTTTCCCTGCAAAATAAGTCTCATGCAGTAGAAGGATGTCTGAACTAGGAATTAGAAAAAATTAGTTTCATTCTGGGTCAGAATCATAAGTAGGGCAGGGCAGCTGGGGTATTGCCTGAGGATACTAAAATTTAAAAGGCACTAAAACTTAGCATTTGCACTCTTTGAGAGGCAGAACAACACCTAGATATGTCTATGGAAATTAACACCTAATTAACAAGAATTAGATCAAATAGGAAGTTATCATTTCTCAGTATTATTAATAGCACACATCCATGAAGTCCCTTAATAACTAATCACCCCTTTGTCTCAACTGTTTTAATTTTACCTTATCTTTTGTATAATGAATTTCTGGGTTAATTTCAGTGGCCCAATCTGCTTTCCAGTCAGATTTTGTGGTACTTATCCTGTGGAAATCAATTTCCTTATCTTTGAAACCAGAGAGTTGGATTAGATGACCTCTGAGTTCATTGTTAATTCTAAATCAAGGTCTCAGGGAGCAAAACCGATAGTGATAACTTTAGTTCCAAATTTTCTATTTATTATCTCTGCAACTGCAAAATAACCACTCTATTCTCTCTTAGTCAAGGCAGAAGGAAAACAAAAATGGCAATGATGATGATGACAACAGTAGCAACAACTCATGAACTGTGGGGTGAAGTCTGACCACTGAAGAAATCATGAGTAAAAAAGAGAGAACAAAATTCAATTTATTACAATTCAACAAATTTACTGAACACCAATTACACATATGTCAATGTTCTAGATGGTGGAAATGCATGGATAAAAACCAATTCATTCCTGTCTTCAAAAAGCTTACTATTTAGTGTGTGTGTGTCCATGCACTGAGAAGTACAGATCAAAAAAAAAAAAGAGAGAGCAAGGACAGAGCATTAGCAAATGTGGAAATCTATTGTGAAAAGAAAATTCCTTTTTAAAAAATTTCCTAATTCTTTACTAGATTGAACCATATAGGAATCTCCCATATCTGAGATAGGATAAAGTAGATTTTTATACCAAATTGATGAAGACAGATATCAGAATTATTCAAGCTTGCTGGATGAAAAATATGTATTAGAAATATCAGATGTTGTTATGAAGATTATTTGCCTCATTCTTAAATTATAGGAACTGGATCCTAGTATATGGAGTATGAAGAAATCTTAATAATAAGCTAGTCAAATCCCTTCATTTTGTACTTGAGTGAATAGTCCAAAAGTGTTTACATTGTTTGGAAATCTCCTTGTAAATACTGAGAAAACTTGTTCTTACTCTAACTTTCACAAATGAATCCTGGGGTATAAGACTTTACACCAAGGGTATATACAGTAATTAATTAGCTGAACTGAAAATGTTTTTGGCCTCCTTAAGTCCATTAGCCCCTATATTCAGGAGTTTTGATTTTTACTGTATAGAAGAGCATTTCCTGTGAAAGCTGTTATTTTGCTGTATCCCACTCCCTTTCTTCTCTGTCCCATGGTATTTTTTTATTCATGTTAATTTCAGAGACTTTAAGTCATGTGATTAGGGACCAAAGGAATACCTAGGAGCAAAATAATCCAATTCCCTATGCTCTTCAGATGGAAATAGGAGTATGAAATGTTTGAATATAATGTGATTTGATCTCAACATAAAATTTTGAGAATGTCTTAGGAAATGTTTCATTGAAAAATGATTTCTGATGGTTGTCAATGATGCCTTGGAAACAAGAAGACAGAAAAATCATTTTTCCACTGAAATAGCCCTGCTCTTCTACTACAGGACAAGGAATAAAATGGATTGTAAAGAAAAGATTAGGAAGGAGCATGAGAAGAAATTGAGTCTAGCATGTAAGTGGGATGAGCCACAGAACTGAAGTCTGGATCCTGGCTTTAATGTGTGACTTTGGGCAAGTCATTTTACCTTTATGGGCTTCACTTTCTTCATTTATAAAATATAGGAAGTTACTTACATTATTTCCATGGTTTTGTAATATTCTCATTTCTATGACCCCTCTGAAGAGAAAGTACATTTTCCATAATTTTGAGAAACTATGATGAACAAGTCTAGTCAAGCAACCAAATGAACAATCAAACCAGCAAGTATCGTTCTAGGTACAATGACAGAGACAGAGAGAGAGAGAGAGGGAGAGAGAGAGAGGGAGAGAGAGAGAGAGAGAGAGAGAGAGAGAGAGAGAGAGAGAGAGAGAGAGGAGAGGAGAGAGAGAGAGAGAGGAGAGAGAGAGAGAGAGAGAGAGAGAGAGAGAGAGAGAGAGAGAGAGAGGGAGAGAGGGAGAGGGAGAGAGGGAGAGGGAGAGAGGGAGAGGGAGAGAGGGAGAGGGAGAGGGAGAGGGAGGGAGAGGAGAGAGAGAGAGGAGAGAGAGAGAGAGAGAGGGAGAGAGACAGAGACAGAAACAGAGACAGACAGAAAGACAGAGAGACAGACAGCAAGGGAGAAATAGTCTAAAGGAGCTTACATTCTATTGGGAGTAGATAGCATGTACTTATATAAGCATATAGAAAAAATATATGTGAGATAAATGCAAAGGCAATTGAAGACAGAAATACAAAGTAATTAGGACACAATATAAATTGGGAGGATGAAGAGAAAATATCATGTAGAGGGTGAGGCTTAAACTATGTCGTAGTGAAGTTGGATTTTGGATTCTGTAAGGTAAGACAGAAGGACGGAGTGCATTCCAGGCATGAGTAGGAGGATTTGACCACAAAAAATGGTATGGAAACAAAAGATCTTAATGCCATGCTTGAACAATAGAGAGAAGGTCAGTTTAGCCTGACTGTAGAATATAGGAAAGGGAATAGTATATAGTGACACTGGAAATAAATTCTAGGGCCAAGCCAAAAAGGGCATTAAATGTAAAGCAGAAGAATTTATATTTTCTCCTTGGGGCAATCAGGAGCCATTGAATTTTTTTCAAACTAGATGATTGATATGGTCTGTTCTGGCCATAAAGGAAGTCAAGGAAAGTAGATGGAAGAGTAAGGGAAGGATAGTAGCAGTGAGTCCAATTAATGAAGCATTCCCATAGTGTATGTGAGAGGTGATTTATCTATTAGCTAAATGCTGGCTCTTTGAATAGAGAGAAGAAATTGACCACAATAAATGTTACAGAAATAGAAATAGAAAATTTTCACAAGTGGTAGGATAGTTTTGGAAGGGAAATAATGAATTTTGCTTTGGACATGTTGAATCTCAGATTTATTGGCGACATTCACTTTGTTATATCTGATAGGCAGGTTCAGGGGCTAGAAGTCAGGAGACAGATTTGAGGTGGAAATGTAGATCTTAGAGACTGCCACACTGAGATAATAACGAAACCCACTAGAGCTAAGGAAGTAATGAAGAGAAAGGGGGTGCAGAAATAATTAAGATGATAGATTCTAAGAAAAGGTTTGGGGCATGCTCACAGTTTAGAGATGTGAAATGATAAATAAGGAAGCAAAAGAGATTGAGGAAAAATCAGCCAGCTAGGAGAAGAAAAAAAAAAGAAACCTGTGTCACAAAAACTCAGAGGAGACAGTATTCAAGAGGATGTCCTCAACAATTTCAAATGTGGCACACAGATCAAAAAGAATGAGCAATGAGAAACCATTACATTTGACATTTCACAGATAACCAGTAATTGTGGAGTTAGTCCTTTGGGATGAGTAATGAGGTGGGAGTAAAATGACCAAAAGTTCAGAAGAGAGTGAAAGCTAAAGAAGCAGAGGAAGCAAGTATATTAGCTCATTCAAGGAGTTAGACTGAGAAAGGGAAAAGAGATAAAAGATGGTAGCCTGAGGGGATGGTGAAATATCAAAAGGTTGTTTTAAGGATGGGGGCGGCAATTGAGTATGTTTGAAAGTAGTTGAAAGGAACCAGTAGACAGGAAGAGAATGGTGATTATAAGCAGGGAATGATAGAAGGGGCAATAGATAGAAGAAAAAAGAAAATGAGGGTTCAAAGCACATGTAAAAGGCTTGGCTTTAACAAGGAGAAAAACCATTTCATTATTAGGAACTATAGGAATAGTAGAGAAAAGAGAGGATGATGCCAGTGATTTTAGGAAGAGAAAGGGAGAGAAGTGAGCTCATGGTAAATGATCAAGAGTTTCTCAATAAAGTAAATGGCTTTCTCCTAGTGGTAGGTAATATTTTTACGTCATTAGGCAATACCATGTTTGGGCAGAAGTTTATTGCTGATGTTTTTTCTTTCTTTTAGTAAGTCAAAGTCTATCTCCTTATAATTTCTTCCTGCAGTTCTCCTTCTGTCATCTTGGTCCAAACATAACAAACTCAGTTCATTTTCTATATGGCCACCCTTCAAATTTTTGAACACATGCATCCTACGGTCTGCTTCAGCCACCTTTCTTGGTTTCTACTCCCTTTCTTCTTTTCTGATATTTTCTAGGTCTTCAATGTCATTTCCTAAAAGCAGTGTCCAGAAATATGCATACTACTACAGATGGGGTCTGGTCAGCACAACATAAAATAGAATCCTCATTGACTTCTTTCTGGAAATCATGCTCATATAATGCAATGCGAAATCCCATGAGTTTACTTTGACTTTCAACTCCCGCTGTTGACTTCTAATGAGCACATATAAACAAATATAAATAAATATAAATAAAACTAAAATAATAAGGCTAAGTTGTATGACCTGACTATGGTCCCACAGATAGGAGGTGGCATCACTGGGACTAGATATTGACCTCCATTGAAATTGTCCTATGTTTAGTAAGGGACAGTGTAACATAGTAGAGTGAAATCAACAAGACATGAGTTTCATATCAATCTAAGATACATAGCAGCTTGGTGACCCAGGACAAGTCTCTTAATATCTGTCAGCTTCAGTTTATTCATCTATAAATGAAATACCCTAATACTACCTCTGTCAGAGGGCTTTTGTGATAGTCAAATAAGATAATATATGTAAAAAATCTTGAAGAACGATATAAACAAAGCGTGTTATTCCACTATACCTTTCTAGCACTAAACTACAAAAATTATGTGTATCATAAATTTTGTCATCTTGTTTAAAGAAAATTTTACAATATCTATGGCATTGAGGGATAAACCGCAACCTCACTGTATTAGTTCTTATCATTCTAATGATTAGGGCACAATTTGCTGGTAAAAAGTCTCCTGGAATAGTAAGAGAATAATAGATTAAGAAAAAAAGGTTTTTTGAAATGTATGTAGTCATTTTGACTGGAGATTGCAGTTACAAGAATGCCAAACAAAAGCCAATTATCATGTCAATAAATAGAATGAATCTTGTGTTGTATTCTCTCCAATTCCTATGGCAATCACATTGTCCATAAACATTGAAAATGAAATAAACTGAATTCCATTTTATCGATGAGGAATATTAGTCATAAAGAGGACAAATGGCCCTCCTAGTGTTATAATTTGTGGTAGTAGCAGATCAAGAGACTAGGTCTTCTTTCTACTAAGAATTGTGCTTTTAATGACAACAGACTGAAGTTCCTCCACTCACACTAATTATTCAATTTCCCAATGCAATTGGCATCAGAAAATCAGAATGACATACATACCCCAGGTGAAACAGTGTATTGGAATTATCCACTTATTGATCAGTACACCTGTGCAAGATTACAGAGCAATCTGTATAAAATATGTTATCACCTGAATTGCGAATCAATAATTCATAAAGGACAAATTAGTCTAGGAAAATTTGAAAAGTTTTGAAGTAAAATGTTTGAATATAATGTGTTTTGATTTCAATACAACATTTGGCAAAAGTTTCAGAAAAATGAAGAATGATTCCAAATTATTGAAATTGTCATTTTAATAATAAAAATGAATTCTGAAAACATAATAATAATAATAATAATGGGTTTCTTTCAGACTTAGTAATGGTTGAGGAGTTGTGGCAAGGCAAGGTATGCCCTCAACTCTTATACTAAGTATGGCTTCCCTGAGTTGGAATGGCAAGGCATAGATTTCAGTTTCTACCTTAATTTTGCATATGTGTGTATGTGTGTGTGCATGTGAATGCATAGTTATACGTGTGTATATATGTATATATACCTGGCTGGAAAATCCAAACCACAAAAATCACTCCCTTCAACTCCTTCCTTTGCCATGAGAAAACAGAGTCCTAGATAGATTACATGATTTGTTCAAGATCACACAGCATAGGGAGATAGAATCGTAGAGTGCAAAAAAAACAGCACTTAGAGTCAGAAGGTCAAAAGACCTATATAATGTTCACTTGTTGAGTGAGCATTACCTTCTATATCTCAGAGAATCTATTGTTTGTGTGTGTATATGTGTGTCTATGTGTGTATGCATGCGTGTATATATACCTATATGCATACATGTGTGTTCATGTATGTACATGTATATACATGTGTATATGTTTGTGTGTGTCTACATAGATATATGTATATCTATCTGTGTATGTTATATGTATATATGTGTGCATATCTACATAGATATACTTATAGATAGATAGGTAGCTATACATACAAGTTGCTTAGGACCTAAAAGAAAACCAAAGAACAAGTTAAACAACTCTCTAGATATGTCAAAGGGAAATGGAAATATAGTATATTTGAATGTAATATCCATTGGTCTGTTGAGTGGACTAATGATAGAATGTAACTAATGTAAATATATTTGACCTTAAATTGTTATTGCAGAGGGAGAGCAGGAAGAATTACAGACTCTCAAAATTGGGAAAAACAAACAAACAAAAAATCCTTTAAAGTCATTAAGTCAAACTACTACCAGGAAAACATAAAAAGAAATAATCCTGATCTAAACTCTAGTTATAATCAATCATATTTGTGACTTTCCTTTAACTTCACCTAAATCATTGAAGAAGGTAGAAACTCCATTTTGTTTATTCAACCAGTTTATAAATGTGTTGGAAAATTACTGGTCTAGATTCAGGTCTGCCTCAATTTCTACTAATATAACCAGATAAAGTCATTTGTCCTCTTGGAAGTCGTAAGTGTTTCATTTGCAAAATGGAAGGGGTAGGCAAGATGATCTCTAAGTTCTCTCACAGTTCTGAAATTATTATGATGCTTGATGACATTTCCACACTCTTAAGTAGATGAAATGCGTTTGCTTCTATCTATGTCAACACATCTTTCTAGGGAAATTATTATGCTTGCTATTTTCTGAAAGTGAGAAGGTGGGGTTGGTTGCAGAGAAAGAGGGAAAGGTGAAGATTTGCAAATCACATATCAGAGGCAAGTGTTACACACTTGTATTTACTTCTATTCATTTTGTTGATGTGACTTTTCTTTTAAATCTGTAACTACCTTGCAGATGTCTTCTTGACATCAACAATAGCATTCCAATTACTGCTATCACAAGAAAAGGCATCTTTCTGAGAATGAAATGTTTGTTGTGATAGTTTGGTTCTTTTTTCTTGCCCATGTGGTACATAAAAGAGAAAAGAGCTGATCAAGTAGACAGCTAGTGCTTTCAATGTTTCTGAAAATATAAATCACTTTTCTAACAGGAGCATTCTGAATTTGAACCTGTAAATAGACATGGTACCTATCAATGAACCTATAACATACATGATTTTAAACTCACCCAAATCAAAACAGTGAAGATTAATGAGGAATGTCAGTGAAGCCTTATTTTAAGACTTTAAATTTCTTTACTGCTATAATAATTATACAAGAAGTTTTGTTGCCTGTCTTCATGTTAGTGAATCACAGGGATAGAAAACTGTCCCATGTTACCTAAGCAATGGTAAAGAAGTTCTCAGTTTATTTAATGAAGAAATATATATATATATATATATATATATATATATATATATATATGTATGTATATGTATATATGTACGTGTGTGTTTGTGTATACATATATACATACAAATGCATATATATGTATGTATATATATACCTTTATCTCTCTATCTATCTAGAATAACATAACTAAGAATTCAGACTTACAGCTTTCAATACTAGTAGTAAATAGAACATCATTATAAACATGCCTAAATGTAATCACTGAATATTAATTGGGAATTAAAGAGGTATTTCTACCATGCTGCTATAATCTTGTTTATCTGCCCTTGGAGTTAAATGAGGAAGAAAGTGAAATTGAAAAAAAAAAAAAGAAGGAAGTCTATGATGGGGAGGGGAGACAGTTAAATGAGGAAAGAGGAAATCCAAACCACAAAAATCATTCCCCTTAACTCCTTCCCTTGCCATGACAAAGTAGAGTTCCAGAGAGATCACATGATTTGTTTAAGATCAAAGGATTTAGGAAGTCAGCATGGCAGAGTACAAAAAACCAAAGCACTTGGAGTCAAAAGCCCTACTTAATGCTCACTAGTTGAGTGAGCTTGGGCAACTCCCCATCTCCTTCATCTCACAGAATCTACTATATTAGCGCATAGTAGGCCCATCCAGTAGAGTGAGACATCACTGTTGTCTAGGATTAATGAGAACACTCAAAAATATTAGCTCCTTTGAAAAAGCATGACTTGGCTCTTGCACATGTGTTTGTTGTTTGCACATATTCCCTGGAACCATTTTCATCTCATTTGTCAGACTCCCCTTATATGTTGTTTATGTTTCTCAATTCCTCCTTCTGATGCTTTGTGTATTTCTGAGAGAATTTGCCCCAGGTTCATTGGGAAATTATTTTCATGTTAGTTTTTCTTAAATTATTTTGCTTTTGAACTAGTTGTATCTTATGGCTCGCAATTCAAAATGAACACATCCATAGAAATTTGGTAGTCATATTTTTAGATGTAGACCACTCAGAGTTTTCTGAAACTATAGGATCTGCTACAGAGGTGTATTTTTTTATTATCTGGAAAATAGAGTTTATAATAATCATATAACCTATCTTATGGGGTCATTATGAGGAAAGTGCTTTGTAAGACAATATAAAAAGTCTCAGATTGCCAAAAGGCAGTTGATGATAGAAGACTATAGTTCAGGAGAGAGAATAGGGCTAAACATATAGATTTGAGGGTCATCAGCATAGAGAATGTAATTGAATCCATGGGAGTTAATGAGATCACTGAGAGAAAGAATGTAGAGATACAAGAGAAGAGGGCCCAAAACAAAATCCCAGGGGACACCCAAACAAAGACAGCAGTGCTTACTTGATGATTAAAGAAAGGAAATCAAGGAGAATTCAGAGAGATAATAAAAGAGAACCAGGGTGGTGAAAAGGCAGAGAATTCTCATTTTCTAAAAGCAGGAATCTTACAATATACTTCTGTCTTCTGGGTATTATTCTGAATTAAATATTCATTTTGTCTATTGGAATGCCAAGGGCATACTCCATACAGTGACATGAAGTAGTTTGTAGAAAATTATAAAGCAAGGATGCCATGCTACTGAGATTGAAGTTATTGGAAATTAAACATTTTCCTAGGATTGTTTTATTAAAGAACTATAGACACACTTAAGAGCTAAAAGATGAAGAAAAAAGTCAAAGGCAAAAGCAAATCAAGAGAGAAGCTGTGGGAAAATCACACAGATGTGTGGGTAGAAGACAGAGTTTCAGCAGGAAGTAGAATAGTGAAATTGAGAAATGACAGAATTGATAGCAAAAAGAGAATAAATTTTAAAATGATACAACAAAAAGAAGATTTGATTTAGAGATAGGACCAGGGTCAGCTGAAACCTCATTCATCTTATTTACTACTATTCTAACACTGGTAAGTCACTTAGCCTTTATGAGATTGTTTCCTCATTCTTAAAACAAGCAAAATTTCTAAGGTTCTTTCTAGTTCTAAGTTCAGGATTGAATGAACAAATGAATAAATAAATGAAATAACTGGAACTACAAAATAATGAGAATGATGAGAGAGATATGCACAGAGTAACACAGTTTCTGAAAAGAAAGGCCAGAAAGAGAAAGATGGACAGAGAGACAAAGAAAGAGAATGGACAAGAAGGAGATAGAGATATGCTTCCATCACTTCCTCCAACTTCATTCAATAGCACATAAGTAAGAGCAAAGGTGGAAGATGATGGAGCAATCCAAGGCTGAGACCTAGAAGGGCAACATAGATAATAGCATAATAGAGCAAAGAGTTTACAGGAAGAGAACAGTGTGGAGTTGAACTAATTCATCAAGAAATTAACATAGGAAATAGAGGAAAGTATAACTAGTACAGTGGTGATTACCTAGGAAAGAACTGAGGGATCAAGGCACTGGAGGATATGGAAAATGAAGAATAGGGATTGGGATTGCAAGGTAGAGAAAGACAAGTATCATGAGTGAAATTTAACAGAAGGGCAAACTGAGGCAAGTTTCCAAGCAAATTAACAGTTTATTAATAGGGCACTGAATCAATTGATAAAGAGGTCTCTATTTTGCTTTCATTTGTTCTAATGAAGCTGAAGTGAGGGCTGACAGCACCTCTTAAACCTTCTGATTAGTACATCTTTTAGACTTTTCCTGGGAATGGAAAGGAGATCTTGATTGGTGGATATTTTAATGAGGATGTGAGTTAATAGCTCTGAGAAAACAGTATTACTTTCTATTATATGAATAATCCATGATTAATTAGGATCTAGGATTTATTTATTTTTAATTCAGAGATCAGCCCCTCTATGTCCCTGGCAGGAGCGCACTTAACTCTGAGAGCTTACTTCTGTTTATAGGGTAAACAGACTCAAATCTAGGTGAATTCCAGTCACAAAGTTTTAAGTCCCTGGCCTTGTGAACACTCCCTACCACCTCTCTGGAGTTTAGGATAAGCCATCTCATGAAGAAGAAAACCAAGCAGAGTGGTCTGGGGGAAGATGCATTCTTTTGTCCAGATAGCTGGAGGTGGCTGAGTCTCATGATTAAGAAACATTCTCATCAGTAGGAGTTGAAGACTTTCAGTCCACCTTTTCCTTTAAATGCCCACTGCCTCATTAATTATTCATTAATCAGTTTTGATCTCTCTAGTCAGGGACATTTCATTTCAAAAAGTATTTAAAGGCATTCAGTGTCCCCATTAGGTGTCTTTAGTAACCAAGAGAAACCACTGACCATCAGTCTATTGATTCTTAGCTAGCCAAGTGATGCAATGATTTTTAGTTGCTCGGAAGCTATCTTTAGGCCCTATTATTTAATTGTTTGGTGGGGGAAGAGGGGGGGCAGCAAGGATAATCCTCAGGTGGAAGGTTTACTCTGAAGCTAAGGGGGAAAGAGGGTTGGCCTTCAAATGTGTCTGATTACACCCCTCTCTGATACTTCAGTAATGCTGGTTGCTTTATGAGACTCAGTTGTTTCTAGTAGTCTTGACTAGAAAACAGAAACCATCTCAATAATCTCACCCTCAGAGGATTTATACATTTTTTAGAGTCAGAGGGCATCACAACCATTGAGAACCAGTGCTTCATTAGAAACTTAACAAAAAGGTGCAGGCCTTCCCACAAATCTTCCCTAATCAAACTCCCCTTAATGTACAGGCCCATTAATGGATGGGGAAAATCTTCTTTCATCACATTATTCAATCAGAGGCACTTGATTATAGTAAAACAAAAATAGCAAAAGATCCTACTTTGCTTGCCATTACAGATGAAAATAATGAAAATGATAGATCACAGAGTGATACTGGTTATAAAAAAATAGCATAATCTTTATTTTCCTCAAGAAGAATATCTCCAGATTATGATCAGATGAGGGGAGTTCATAATTCATGAACATAGAAGTGGTATATCTGTGGTTGATGGGAAGATCATATGCATGACCATGTCTATTTATGGCTAAGATGGATTGGAGGTGGAGATAACAGGAAATATGCAAATTGAAGAAATGAGAGATGAGGGTGTTTCAGGGAGTTTTAGTATGTATGTTGAAATCCTTTAATATAAAGGCAGGAGTTGAGAAATAGAGGAAGTATAAATCAAGCAAAGGAAAGAATTGAGGAAAGAATGGAACTGTCCTAGGGGTCAGTAAAGAACAACTCCTAAAATTTTTATGATAGATATGAATTGAGAGAACCTCAAAGGAAATTACTTGGTGATGGTGGGAGAGGGTGAACCTGAAAGTGCAAAGAGGAGCAAGGAATGTTATGACTCCTCTACTTTAATCAGTGATTTGGGAGAGCAGGGATGAATCAAAGTATAACCAGTGCTAGAAAGGACAATCAGAGAAGTTGTATCATGAGGAGGACACCCATTGTTAATGATAGCAGGAAGACAGAAAGAGTGAAAGAGGAAAAGATTTAAGATGAAAGCAAGTTTACTACCCCTGGAACAGGCATTTCAGAGATTACTGTGGAAGGGATGAGTAGCATTAGAGTGGAAGAAAGGGTTGGGTTGAAAGAAATGGGAAGAAGGAGAAAGATAGGATTTCATCTTGTTGCCCTTAGATAAATTGTTTTGAGGAGCATTGTCATCTCCTCCCCCAAAGTGATTTTGTTCTCTATTATTGAGATCACTGGCACAAGGCAGTAGGCTTCAAGTATATTAATCTATTTTTATCTCAAGTTTCTTTGAATGCTGCACCCTGCTCTCCTGTTTGCTGGTGAAAGCATGAGTTACTAGACTCATTTTGAAACTCATAAGCTCTGGAAAAGATGGGTTTTAATGTACAGTTTTACTTTGTTTATGAAACAAATGCACAACCAAAAATCTGTTTGCAAATTATACTTTTACAAATTAAGTGATATTTTAGTGCATAAGGAGTGCTCACAGTCTAAAGGCACTCTACTGGAATTTCTAATGGAAACCCAGTGATTTTCTTAAAAATTAAACAATCTATATTTTAGACACTTTGTAGGACTAGATTTTTTCCTACTATTTTGACATTCCTAAAGTGAGGTCTATCTCTACAATTAGGAAGTATAGCTAAAGTCCAAAGTGATAACTTCAATTTTTATCAACTTCCCCTTAAAAATAAACATAACTGCATTTATTGATTCACCTAATCAGTAGCAGGAAAAGAGAATTTGTAACACGGTCCAAAACCATCTTGATTCTTAATTTCTCACCTAAAAACACAACTGTCCGAGTGAATAAAACTTAACAGAAGCAGAGCAAATGGCAGTATATAGAATGCGTAGGCCCTTACAATCTTTGCTTCTGATATTATCGCTAAAGAAACAAAAGAAGAAAGGAAGGAAGGGTTAAAAAAAAATCAAGGAAAGGAAGAAGAAAAGGAAAGGTGGAAGGAATGAAAAAATGAGGAAGGAAGAGAAATGCGAGTTAAAACAATGGCTAATGGAGATCAGAGGGCCTCACAGAGATTTCCACTCCAACATATTATATCCTCATCCCATAAACCCTTTCAAAGTAACAGTAGGGGCATTTTGGTGGCAGAATGAATAGACTACTTAGCTTAGACTCAGAAAGATCTTAATTCCAATCTCCCATTAAACTTTTCTCAGACACCTACTACTTGATATTGAGAAAATTCCTTAACCTTTCTTATCCTCAATTTCTTCATCTGAAAAATGGGGATAATGGAATCTACCTTACCAGAATGTTGAAAGACTGAAATGAAAAAAAAAAAATGTAAATTCCTCTAAAAGCCTGTTGTGAACTATTATCATTTTTCTAAGTGGTAGTTTGCTTGCCAAGTTTCTCCTCATGTTAAAATAGGCTTTAGAAATAATTATTTTCTTGTTAAGATGATGTCAAACATCTTCACTGAGAAATTTCTCTAGCAGAATAGTCTGATAGATTTTAATAATATAGCTAAGCATATTAACAAGCTATAACAACTTCATATCATAATATTTCATCTATTTTTGTCATCTTTATTTGTCACAAAAAAGCCAAATAAAAATTCTGCTAGATTCTGACAAATAATATCAACTATGGGAAACACTGCTAGATTTGGGATTAGAGGCCCTGAGTTCAAATTCTAGCTCTGACACTCATAACTTTTGTGATATTGGAAAAATTTATTAAATCCTCAAGGTCCCTTTTTTGTCCATCTCTGAACTCAAGAGCTTAGACTCCATGACCCCTAATCTTCTAATCTTATAATTTAGATTTAGTTTCTATAAGATATAGAATTTTTTTTTCTTTCACTTTCTAAAGTACTGAAAGCATCAGCATTTGGAATATCTCATTTCAGGTTTCAGCTAACCTTACAATTTTTTTCCTCCACGACCTCTATTTCCAAATCTAGACCATTCCCTTAGTTTTGCTTCTTTTTAATTACTTGTACTTGGCCCTTGCTACTGTCACCTAATTTTAGATCTTGCCCTATTTGCTGAACTCTGTGAATATCCTGATTCTACAAATTTTCAGGCTTTTTATTTTAAATGAACCACTTCCTTTGTTCTCCAGTAACTCTTTCCTTGTTTTCTTCTCTTTCTTCACCTTGACTCTGGTGTCCCATTTTTAATCTTGATTATCAGCTAAAGAATTCAATACTGTCATATTATTTCAGTGTTCCCAAACAATTTTCTTTTCTTTTCTTTTTTGATGGCTTAGGCCTTAACTTTTGGAGATGTTTTGTTTCAATCTCCCCCACTCCTATTCTGTAACTATGCCCTGGGACTAAGGTTGTCAAAGATTTTTCAGTGGTAATTTTTTTCCCTGAACATTGTTGGATTACTTGATGTCTTGGTCCCTGTGTCCCAAGACTAATTATTTTACATTAATCTACATTGACTTCGATTTACCATCTGCTCACATAATCTCCCAAATAAATTTAAGCTCCCATTTCTAAAATATACGATTAGAAAAAGGAGAACAAAAAGCCAGTTTTGAAACTTAAGTTTGAAAGGGACTCTGGATGTATCAGCAATGAGATATAAATCAAGACAAGGAAAAGATAACAGATTTCAGCAATATTTTTTCTCTTCAGAGACGATTGTGCAGTGGATGAAGAGATGCAACTGGGGTTAGGAAATTTTGCACTCAAACCTTCTTTGATATTTACCCTCGCTATATGACATGGTTGGTAAAATGCTAGACCTGGGGTCAAGAAGTTCAGACTCAGACAATAGATAACTTCTCTAAGTCTCAGTTTCCTTATCTAAAAAAGTGTGTGTATGTATATTAGTGCATCTATAGATACAGGATGTACATGTGCATGTGTTTTTCAGTGTATATATACAAACATGTATATATACACATATGTATACACCTATATAATGTATATGTGTACATGCATGCATGTGTATTATAAAGTGTATCCAAAAATATATTCCAAAACCCAATTTTTGACTTATCTACATATTCCACCTGTCACACCCCCTAATGTAACATATTTCATAAGTTTCCTGATAGCCAACAGTTGATCCTATTTTCTGAGATTTTAATTGAAATCTACTGAGTCCTTTCTTCTAAAATCACTTACCTGCACTAGTGGATTTAGCCTTAAAATTCAGGCAACCAGGGAACAGGGTTAAAAAGAGATGGGGCAGACACCATCATGCAGAAAAATAAATAAATGCTGAATTCCAGAGGCATACACTGCACTCTTCACCCCAAAAAGTCTTCCTGTGAGAGATGGAAAATGGCCCCTGCAATTATTGCAAACACACCTTTGAGTGCATGGCCTGGAAAAGGTTGGTCACTGTATCATCTTCTTAGAGAAATATAGCTGAAAAAATTTGAACAGGTAGTGCTTTACATCCTCACTCTCATTTTCCATTTACTTTTATTTCTCAAGACTAGCTATTTGTAATAGATTACTATGCCCATGGTAGATATTTATTATAAAATAAATTCCATTGATTGGTTTATTAACTCATACATATACATATACACATATGCATGCATATGTATTTTTGTGTGTTTATGTACACATGCAACAGACACACTGTTAAATATATAAAACACAAATATATTTATTTTATCTTTATATATGTTTATGCACAATTATTAATGATCAGTCAATTGGAACATTTAAAAATAAGTATTTATTTCTCTTCCTAAATTATTCCCTAATTTCTTTTCCTTCTTCCTGTTGAAAATAATGATAATAAGCAAGCATCCACTAATGATATGATTAATCCTAAGAATGTGAAAACAGTAGATATTCTGTGTATATATAAGTGTGCATTGCATGTGTGTATGTGTCTGATACATACATATACATATCTAATAATAATACCAGACAAACCCTTAGTAAGACACTGAACACACTCTCATAATCTAAAAACCCTTAGTGCCCTGGTCCCAAATACATTTGCTAGACTGAATCCATTTCTTAGAGAGTTTGACCACACAGAAGATGGATAGAATTTTATTTCTCATTTTTTTTGGCAGCTTACATTGGCGACATGGTTCCATGATGGTGGTAGGGGGGAGTCACTTAAGGCTTTGGTTTAGCGCATGGATAGAACTACTCAAAAGTGAAGTGTATAAAGGCATTTCATGATATAAATCAGGTTTGGGACAATTTATTTCCTATGTAAAAATGCAGTGTTAAAGGATACAAAACACTCACAACATGTGTTAAATAGATTTAAAGATTAGTAATTTCTAAGTATTGTTACAGTCTTACAGGAGGCTGAAACATAAAAATCTGAAACTCAGAAAATGAATCACTTTGCAGGACTATGAAACAAGCATTCTGTATTTCGTCTGAGTTTTATGTTGTCCCTATAATGGAACGTCTTCAGGTCCATTAATAATAATTAAGCAATTAACAGAAAAGCTCCTTGTAGTGGTGGCGGATTGGGAATATCAAGGCATGGGTTAAGAATATAGAAGACGGGGGAGGGGGTGGAGGTAAGATGATGGAATACAGGCTCGACCCAGCTGAACTTTCCCAACATTCCCTTCTAAATAACTTTAAAATAATGCCTTGAATCAAACTATGGAGAGGTAGAACCAACAAAAGGTCAGAGAGCATCATTTTTTTTCACCCTAAGACAATTTAGGACTTCTACAAGAGAGATCTAAAACACTGTTGTTAGTACTGATCTGTGTGTGTGTGTGTGTGTGTGTGTGTTCATCCTTCATTGCCAAAGAAGACCATACCATCGGAGAACTAATGACATGACTTGCACTTGACTTTGTTTTGAGTGAGGGAGGGCTGTGCAGGTCACCAGTCT
This sequence comes from Bettongia penicillata ogilbyi, assembly GCA_023548195.1. NCBI lineage: Eukaryota > Metazoa > Chordata > Mammalia > Diprotodontia > Potoroidae > Bettongia > Bettongia penicillata. The sequence goes on from JAJHZJ010000787.1 coordinate 1,777,578, forward strand.
CACTTCTCCTCCAGAGCCATCTGAATCCAGTGACCAGATATTCATCAGGATGACTGGAGATGACCCAGGATGAGGCAATTGGGGTTAAGTGACTTGCCTAAGGTCACACAGCTAGTGAGTGTCAAGTGTCTGAGGTGAGATTTGAACTCAGGTCCTTCTGACTCCTGCACTGGTGCTCTATCCACTGCATCACCTAGCTGCCCTTGGCACTGACCTAAATAGAAGCAGGATCACCAATGATGTACTCCAAAGGCAGTTGTGATAGTAGCAGTAGCATTTGCTTTGGGAGCTCTAACCCTAGAGATGGTGAGGGGGTCAGATAATTAGGTAGAAAGAGATAACAAGGGAACCTTTTCTGTTAGTGGGTGCAGCTGGCACTGACTGATAATTCTATTACCCAGAAGCAAGATCTGGATCTCAGTTCCACGACGCAATGTAAAATGAGACAATCTACAAGATCATTGTGCAGAGTAACACCAATGTTGTCATGATCAACTGTGGAAGATTTCACATTCATCAGTACAATGACTTAAGACAATTCCAAAGGACTCATGATTAAAAAAATGCTATCCACCTCCAGAAGAAAGAATTAATGAATTCTGAGGGAAAATTGAAGTGTCTTCCTCATTTTCTTCACATTTTTTTCTTTAAAAAGTGGATATGACTGATACAGAACTGTTTCCTTCATGATTTGGGAGAGGTAGGAGGGAATCTCAAGCTAAAAATTAAAATGAATGTTAAAGATTAACGAATAACAACTACTAAAAATAAAATAAAATGAATAGAAAAAAGAGCATAGAAGATTAATGGACTCTTCCAACATCATAGAAGAAGATGACAGCCACAAACACAAACAAAAAGGAGCTTACAACCATCCTGCTATTCAAATGATGACAGTAGAGACCATGATGAGGATTATGAAGACTCCCATTCCAAACAAATGCCCCCCTCCCTGCTTGGTTCATGAGGGTCCAAGGATTACATCCTGCTACTACTACTCACCTTCTCCAAGGAGCACCAGGACAACTACCCATCTGTGTATGCGCATATGTACGTGCATGTGTGCATGTGTACATATATTTGTGTATTTATACACATGTAGACATGTCCATAGACATATATGACACACACATATGTATATAGACATAGACATACATAGACATAGACATAGACATAGACATAGACATAGACATATGTATCCATACTGGTAAATGTATCTATAGACCCACATAAACCGTTTTATACATTGATGCTCTTTCCAGTGCCTCTAACTACTAAATTCACCCTCTAAAATTTCCTTCATTCTAATTCTACTCATTAATAAAGTTGTATATGCCTATATATTTACATTCTCTCTTCTCTCTCTCACTTCTCTCTCTCTCCCCCTCCCCCGTCCCTCTCTCTCCCCTCTCATTGGAATGTTAGAATTTAAGTTTCTTATAAGCATAAACTAGTGAAGTGGCAGATTATTAAAAAAGCGCACATAAATTATCAGTATTTCTTTGTATCACCAACAAAACACAGCAGCATGAGATAGAAAGTGAAATTCCAGTAAAAATAAAATTATAGACAATATGAAGTAATTGTGAGTGTATCTGTAAGACAAACCAGGAATTATATGAACAATATAACAAAAACATTTTTCACACAAATAAAGTAAGATATAAACAACAGGAAAAAATATTAATTGTTCATGGAAAGACCAGGTCAATATAATAAAAATGATAATTCTACCTAAATTAATTTACCTATTCAGTGCCATGCTAATCAAATAACTTTTTTTTTCATAGAGCTATAAAAAATAATAAGATTTGTCTGGAAGGACAAAAAGCCAAGAATATGAAGGGACTTAATGAAGAAAAATGCAAAGGAAGGTGATCCAGGAATACCAGATCTAAAACTATAGCACAAAGCAATAATCATTAAAAGTATTTGGTACTAACCAAGAAAGAGGTGGATCAGTGGGATAAGTTGGCACACCAGGCACAATAGCAAAAGGTTATAGTAATCTATTGCTTGATAAACCAAAAGACTGCAGCTTCTGGGATAAGAACTCACTATTAGACAAATATTCTTTGGAAAACTAGAAAATACTATGGCAGAAACTAGACATAGGCCAATATCCCACATGGGACACAAAGTTCAAAATGGGCACATGATTTAGATGTAAAGGTGATACCATAACCAAATTGGGAGAACAAGGAATAGTTTACCTATCACATCTATGGACAAGGGAAGAATTTATGACTAAACAAGAGAGAAAACATTATGAAATATTGGATAATTTTGATTACATTAAATTAAAGAGGTTTTCCCCAAGCAAAGCCAATGCAATCAAGATTAGGAGGGAAGCAAAAACTTGGAAACAATTTTTACAGTCAGTGTTTCTGATGATATATTAAACATATGGCGAACTGAGTGAAAATTTATAAAATTCCAATTCATTCCCCAGTTAACAAATGGTCAAAGCATATGAACAGACAGTTTTAGATGAGGAAATTAAAGCTACCTAAAGTCATATGAAAATGCTCTAAAACACTATTGATTAGAGAAATGGAAAACATAACATCCCTGAGGTGCCACATTACACCTATCAGATTGGCAAATATGACAAAACAGGAAAAATCATAAATGTGGAGAGGTTGGAAAATTGAAACACTAACACATTGCTAGTGAAGTTGTGAATTGATCCCACCATTCTTGAGAGAATTTGAAACTAAAATCAAAGGACTATAAAACTGTGCATATCCTTCCATCCAACAATACTACTCCTGGTTCTGTATCCCAAAGATCTTAAAAATTGGAAAGCACTAACAAGTACAAAAAATATTTATAGCAGCTCTTTTTGTGGTAGCCAAGAATTAGAAATTGAGGGGATGCCCATCAGTTGTGGAATGGTTGAATTAGTTGTGCTATAGAAATTTAATGGAATACTATTGTAGTATAAGAAATGATGAACAGGCAGATTTCAGAAAAATCTGGAAAACCTATACGAACTGATGCTGAGTGAAGTGATTAGAACAAGGAGAGCATTTCACGTTGTAATAGTAGCATTGTGTCATGATCAAATTTTCTGAGCAACACAGTGATGCAAGCCAATTCTCAAAGACTCATATTGGAGAATACTATCCACATCCAGAGAATGAAGCATGGAATCTGAATGCAGATCAAAACACACAAATTTAATTTTGGTTTTGTTTTCCTTTCTCATGTCTTTTGCCTTTTCTTCTGATTCTTCTTTCACAAGATTAATGTGGAACTATGTTTAACATGCTTGTATATGTATAATCTGTATCAGACTGCCTGTTTTCTTTGGGAGGGAGAAAAATTTGGAATTCAAAATATTACAGAAATGAATTTTGAAAACCCTCTTTACATGTAATTGGAAAAATAAATAGTATTAAGTGGAAAAATAAATACCAATAAAAATTGATTATATATGCATGTCTCTCTGCATGTTTCTGTTTACTACAATTTAAAATATCTGTTTATGTGAAGACCTAATTAAATAGAATACTAATAATCTACAGAAAGTAAGAAATGAGAAAGTAAGAATTGATATATGAAATTTTGCTTTATTAATAACTCTTTAAGAATGAATCTATTCATCTATAATAACCAAGTTCACAGATATTCCATTGACAGTTTGACAAAGGTCACCCATCAATTCAAAAGGAACATAAATCAAGAGGGTACATCTCTCTCATGGCTCCTCATCCCCGAGCTCTTGTGTTTTTTTATGGGCAAACTACAGGTTCAACTTTCTTGTTGAAATTAATTTGAAAAAGAGCAGAGTGTCTGATTTCCAGTGAATTATTGATTCGACATTGAAAGAACTCATATTTTCATCTTTAGTACCCATCTCACATACTAGAATCAATTACACTTGGCTCATTCAGGTCTTTGAAACAGTTTTAGATTGCATTCTAACTTCAACCTGTTTGTCAAATTACTCTGCCATTATCTTTTCGTTCACTAAAGATAGAACAAATCAAGCTTTAAATATTAGTGTACTTTCATATGCTAAAGTTAAAAAAATAGAGCAGATTGTATACATACATTTACTGAAATTAACTTTTTTTTCTCTTTCTCTAGTGTATTATTGCTACTTATGTTAAGTAATATAGGGAAACCGCTATGAATCGTGCTTTTTTCCCCAAATAGCATAAATGAAAAACCTTGAAGGCTTCATCTTAGCTAACTAGACATACCCATCAGAAAGAATAATTCAATCAATTCTTCTTTATAAGAATTCATATTAGATGGTAGTTCATATAGAAAATAACCTTAAACCTGTGTAATGGAATTTTTTTTTTCTCACTAGAATCTCCACCTTCAGTCTCTCTGGGACAGTTCATTTTGCACATAATCACATTTGGATCTCCATAAATTTTATCTTCTTAGCTCCAGAAATTTCAGTTGTTCTACAAAGCCTTCTAAAGAAAGCCTCAAGCCTGGTATTCAAGACTAAGAGCATTTGAATTCTAGCCAATTTTTCTAGCTTTAATTCCAGTTAGTCACCAACACATTCCATGCACTGGGACACATTGGACTACCGGCTCTCTTCAGGATATGCTGTGTGACTTCTTGCCTCCATGGGTAGTTCACTCTATCCTCTCTTCTATTAAACTGCTTTGAATATTTTGGAGTAGAAGGAGACTTTCTTCTTTTAAGGTCTTCGTTGAGAGAAAGACTGCGTAGTAGCATCTCTGAGCCAAAGGATATAGATGATTTTCTCATTTAATATGGAAGATTTCATATTGCTCTTGTAGAAAATTATACTGATTCAGGAAGAGGAGATCCTAGACTATTCAGTCTCAACTTCTGTAGACCCTCAGGCTTATATACTACTCAGTTTTCTGAGATACAAACATCTGAGAGGGTAACCACTGATCTTCTGACCTGGCAAGACCCTCATTTGGCATGGGCTACTGTTATGAGGAGCTGTGATGAGTCTCGTTGTGTGGGGGAGAGCAAAGTAATGTAAAGGGAGCTGGTCTCCTCAGAGTTAGTATGGTTTAGTAGAAAAAGCATTGGTTCTTGAGTTACAAGACCTAGTTTTACTCACATCAGTGTCATTATGAAGACAAAAGGAGAAGTCGTAGATTGAAATCTGTTCTCTTGAACATAGTGTTCAAGCTGATGTGATCATGACCACACCAGAGTACATAAAGTAAAATGCTCTGTAATTTGGAAGCATGCTGTAAATGTGAACTCTGTTCTCACTAATAGCTTACTAAAGATGTTTATAGGTCTGGAGAGTCCTCATAAGAGGCTAACAGAGTGACTTGCATGTAGGAGGTGCTTAAAGAAAATGTGTTAAATTAAATGTAGACTTGTAGACCAATAATAATAAGGGGTGGAGGATAAGAACACACACAATAGTTGATCTGGGGATCCAAGTTGATTTTCATGTAATAAAAATTCTCATACTTATTTCCATTGACTTTATTATATAGGAGCCGCTACTATGCTTTGTGCATAGTAGGTACTTGATAGAGGTTATTGAATTAAATTGCATTAAATAGACATAATAAAAATATATTGCTCCTCTTAAGATCATCAGTCCTGCTCAGCCAGCACAGCCTCTTGAAATCCTGAGCTCTTGGCTGAAACTCTGAATTCAATTTCCCTAGGATACTCTATCATACAATTCTCTGTGAATTTTTGATGTGGGCCAAACTGGACAATTTAAGCACCTAGAGTAGATCTCCCATGCATGATAGGAACAATTCTCTGCATGTCCTGCTGAGTACACCTGTCTTTACTGTAGTCTTCAGTTAAATAATACATATGCCAATGTTGATCTGGTCAAAAAGAACTGACTGCCCAACAGCTTCACTTATGGTGTTTGAGGATATCCACAGTGAGAACCAGCAGGGACGAACCGAGCAGAAGAGCCACAAAGGGTACTATTTCTTCTGAGGTACAGCATCATAAATTTTAGAGATAGAAAGGACCTTAAAGATCATCTATTCCAATCTTCTCCTTTGACAGGTCTAGAGACATTAAATGACTATCCCAAAGTCTCATAGCTAGATAGTATCCATGAGCTATAAGTCATATCTCAATGCACAGGTCAATATACCACCAACCACATGCTTCTATTTCCTTCTACCTTTGTTGCTCTCATTTTGATAAATTAGATTTATTTAAATGTACAGAGAGTGCTGGGGACCTTTAGGCTTTTTGTTATTATTTAATTTTTTGTCTTTAATTTATGGAATAAAACAACTATTGTCATAACAGTATAATTTTTAAAATGATTACAGATGAAATTACAAAACTCTTATGTGAAACTTGCTATTTCTTTTAAATATATAGTAATCATTTAAATCTATTTTTTTCTTTTGTTCCCTCTCTCCACCCTAGAGATAGCTACCATTATACATAAATATGTATTTATACATATGTGTGTGTATATATAATATCCTGCATGTGCTGCTATCTAGATGGAAGCTCATTTTCTATCATTGCACCCCACCCCCCACAAACACACACACACACACACACACACACACACATCAGATATAGCTTGAGGCAATATTTAAAAAAAAACAAGAAGAAGCAACTTTCTTTTCTACAGCTTTATGGGTGAGAAGGAAGTTTTGTTTTTTTTTTTCTTCTTCTTTTTAATCATCCTGTGAATCTCTCACCAACAGTTCTTTAAGCTGACTGAAATCCTGTCTGGAAGTAAGTGGCATGTAGATGATGACTAACATTTACAAGAAAATACAAACTTGTTGCAAATAGAAATTTTTTTCATTCATTATATTTACATCCTTAGTGCCTACCACAGTGCCTGGCACAGAGTACTAGTTTAAATTGATGGGTAAATTGGTGCTTAAAGGGGGGCAAGCACTTTCTTCACAATATACATACAAGGTAGGAGGTACAAAAGTTATTCTCTCCATTTTACAGATCAGAGCTGTTAAGTGACTTTTCCCAGACTGTGCAGCAAATAATTGTCAGAGACATGACTCAAGTTAAGTTCCCAAAACTACAGGTGACCTGTAACTTTCATTGATCCTACCTGTTCCTTACATGTGTTACTATTGAACTAAGTCTTTGAAGCAGGGAATATACGCTTCCATGGTAAGATGAGAGTGGGCTGGGAAGCTTTCTCATTCAAAAAGGAAAATAATTAACTCAGGATCTTTATGACTACATTTTCCCCCTCTACCTTATGTTGGAAGCAACCCAAGAGAGATTGCTAAAGCAGCAAATTCTGATTATTCAATTCAATGCGATAAACATTTATGAAACGGGTACTTTGTGGCAGGAATTGCATTGGCGATACAAAACTACAATAATCTTTCCATTTAAGCAGCTTTCAAAGGGGAGGAATGTAGAAAAGGGCACATGCAAAACAAGTAAGTAAATAAAACATATACATACATATGTATATGTGCATATATGTGTGTATATATGTATATACATATGTATATGTGTATATGTATATACATATGTATATTGTATACGCATATATGTGTGTATACACATATATACACATACATGTGCACATATATCAATGTGTCTATATAGGAATAAATGTAGATAGAGAGGTAGATGGATAGACATTTAAGCAGATTAACAAACAGCATATATGCATGTTGTACATAAATATAGATACATATATGCTATATGTATCTATATTTATAATTGTTTGCAATTATATGTGCATATGAACATAGTGAACAGCTAAGTGGCACAGTGGATAGAGTGCCTTGGAGGTCTTGGAGTCAGGAAGACTTCCCTTCCTAAATTTGAATGTGACTTTAGATGCTTACTAGCTGGGTGATTGGTGCTCGACAAGTCACTAACTCTGTTTGCTTCAGTTTCCTCATAAGTAAAATGATCTGTAAAAGGAAATAAAATTACTCCAGTAACTTTGCTGAGAATACTCCAAATGGGATCATGAAAAGTCTGACAAGACTGCAAATGATTCAAAAGCAACAGCAAATGTGTGCATATATGTGTATACATGTATAAACAAAAGAGAGATAAGGTGCTCATAATTCATAAATATATGTACATGTGTGGAGAAAGACCTATCTATATACACATATGCATACACATGTTAAGTGTACGTGTACATAGAACAGACAGATGGCTCAGTGGATGGAGCACTAGACCTGAAATCAGAAAGATCTGCTTTCAAGGCCAGCCTCAGATACTTTCTAGCTTTGTGATCATGTGGAAACGATTTATTTTCTGTTTTTCTTAATCCACTGGAGAATAAAATGACAAACCAATACAGTATCTTTGCCAAGAAAGCCCATACAGAATGGTCCACAGAGTCACAAAGAGTCAGCCATAGGTGAATGACTGAACAATATATAGATAAATGATAGACAGAGAGACGGACAGATATATATATATATATATATACATATATATGTATATATATACATATATGTGTGTGTATATGTGTATATCTATATATATATCTATATATATATATATACAGAGAGAGAGAGAGAGAGAGAGAGAGAGAGAGAGAGAGAGACAGAATGAGTCACTAAAAGCTGGGGAAGTCAGAAAAGGCCTGCGGCAGAAAGAAGCACTTCAATTGGACATTGTAGGAATTTGGGGTTCTGAGAGGTAAAGGGAAGGGAAAAGAGTATTCCAATCTATAATATAAATTAGGTGATTGTGACTATAGTATAATTAACCTATACTAATAGGCAGAACTCAGCTTGCAAGTAGATTTTGTCAGAGGATTTTGTATCTTATACTAGAGGAAATAGGGAACCAAGGAAGTTTCTCAAATAAAAGTGAAAGTGCTAGACCACATCAGAATCTTATGATATACTTTGGGTGAATGTCATGTAAAGAAAGGGGTATTTTCACATAAATAACATGAGTTGGAAGGAAGAAGGGAAGGATTAATTCAAAATAAGGAAGTATCAAGTCACCACAGGGGTTTGAAAGTGAGAACAAAACTCACAAATGGAAAGGCTGACAGTTAGAAATGTATAAGAAATCTCATACACAATCCCCACATATGGAAAGGTTGAGGATGGGAATAAAATTTCATCTCATGGTATAGACACAAACATCTATATCTAAGTGAATATCATATGTCAACTCTATCTATCCATCAACTACATAAGTGTGCATAGCATCATGATGACTATGAGAACAAATACAACCATGAAAATTGTGGCTTATGCACCAATAAACATTACAAATGACACTGTAGAAAAATTCTAGGAAAGATCTTAATAAATTTTCAGACCAATTAGGTGTATATCTTAATATGGAATAATTTCAGGTTCAAATTGGACAAAAAGGAGAATTACAAAAAAAATAAAATAAATACTTCATAGAATATGACTCATAATTGAGAAATAAAAGAAGCCAAAGGCTTAATTACTCATACAGAAGTATTGTGCCTGTAGATAATTCCACTGACATACTTCACATTGCCTATTATTTTTTTCATTATTTTATTTTTTTTATAACTTCTTGACTTTTCATAAAGTCATTAGCTTCCACTTGCTCCGTTGCAATTTTAAGGAATTATTTTCTTCAGTGACTGTTTAGGCCTCTTTATTCATTTGACCAATTCTGCTTTTTAAGGCATTCTTCTCCTGATTGACTTTTTGGATGTCTTTTGCCATTTCAGTTAGTCTACTTTTTTTTAATTTAAATTTATTTATTTAAGTTTTCAACATTCATTTCCACAAAATTTTGGGTTCCAAATTTTCTCCCCATTTCTCCCCTCCCCCACCCCAAAACCCCATGTATTATAATTACCCCCATCATCCATCTGCCCTCCCTTGTAACATCCCTTCCTTCTCTTATCCCCATATTCTCTTTTGTCCTGTAGGGCAAGATAAATCTCTATACCCCATTACCTGTATTTCTCATTTCCTAGTTGTATGCAAGAACAGTACTCAACAGTTGTTCCTAAAACTTTGATTTCCAACTTCTCTTCATCGTTCCCTCCCTACCCAATCCCTTTGGGAAGGCAAGCAATTCAAGATAGGCCATATCTGTGTAGTTTTGGAAATGATTTCTGTAATAGTCATGTTGCATTAGACTAACTATATTTCCCTCCATCCTATCCTGTCCTTCCTTGCTTCTATTCTCTCTTTTGATCCTGTCCCTTGCCAAGAGTAATGACTTCCAATTGCTCCCTCCTCCCACTGCCCTCCCTTCCATCATCCCCTCCACACTACTTATCCCCTCCTCCCCTATTTTCCTGTATTGTAAGATAGGTTTTCATACCAAAGTGAGTGTACATTTTATTCCTTCCTTTAGTCAAATGTGATGAGAGTAAATTTTATGTTTTTTTCTCTCACCTCCCTGCTTTTCCCCTCCACTGAAAAGTCTTTTAGTTGCCTCTTTTATGAGAGATAATTAGCCCCATTCTATTTCTTCCTTTCTTCTTCCAATATATTTCTCTCTCACCCTTTAATTTCATTTTTTTATGATATGATCCCATCCTATTCAATTTACCATGTGCTCTCTGTCTCTCTGTCTCTGTCTCTGTCTCTGTGTGTGTGTGTGTGTGTGTGTGTGTGTGCAATCCCACCAACTACCCAGATACTGGAAAAAAGTTTCAAGAGTTACAAATATTGTCTTTCCATGAAGTAATGTAGATAGTTCAACTTTTGTAAGTCCCTTATGAATTCTCTTTGCTGTTTTCCTTTTCATGCTTCTCTTGATACTTGTGTTTAAAGGTCAAATTTTCTTTTCAGCTCTGGTCTTTTCATCAAGAATGCTTGAAAGTCCTCGATTTCATTGAAAGACCATTTTTTCCCTGGAAGTATTATACTCAGTTTTGCTGGGTAGGTGATTCTTGGTTTGAGTCCTAGTTCCTTTGATTTCTGGAATATCCTATTCCACACCCGTCAGTCCCTTAATGTAGAAGCTGCTAGATCTTGTGTTATCCTGATTGTATTTCCACAATACTGGAATTGTTTCTTTCTAGCTGCTTGCAATATTTTCTCCTTGATCAGGGAACTCTGGAATTTGGCCACAATGTTCCTAGGAGTTTCTCTTTTTGGATCTCTTTCAGGTGGTGATTGGTGGATTCTTTCAATATTTACTTTGCCCTCTGGTTCTACAATATCAGGGCAGTTTTCCTTGATAATTTCATGAAAGATGATGTCTAGGCTCTTCTTTTGATCATGGCTTTCAGGTAGCCCATAATTTTTAAATTTTCTCTCCTGGATCTATTTTCCAGGTCAGTTGTTTTTCCAATGAGATATTTCACATTATCTTCCATTTTTTCATTCTTTTGGTTTTGTTTAATGATTTCTTGGTTTCTCAGAAAGTCATTAGACTCCATCTGTTCCATTCTAATCTTGAGAGAACTATTTTCTTCAGTGAGCTTTTGAACCTCTTTTTCCATTCGGCTAATTCTGCTTTTTAAAGCATTCTGCTCCTCTTTGGATTTTTGGACCTCTTTTGCCAATTGAGTTAGCCTATTTTTAAAAGTGTTATTTTATTCAGCATGTTTTTTGGTCTCCTTTAGCAGTTTGTTGACCTACTTTTCATGCTTTATTTGCATCTCTCATTTCTCAAAATCCTTTTTTGAGCTCTTGCATGGCCTGAGGCTATTGAATATTTATTTTGGATGTTTGGGATTCAGAAGCTTTGACTTTTATGTCTTTCTCTGATGGTAAGCATTGTTCTTCCTCATCAGAAAAGATGGGAGAAGATATCTGTTCACCAAGAAAGTAATCTTCTATAGTCTTATTTTTTTCCCTTTTTTGGGGCATTTTTCCCAACAAGTTACTTGACTTTTGGGTCCTTTGTCAAGAGTAGGATATACTGTGGGAATCTGTAAGATCTCAGATCCTCGTAGGTGGCACAGTCAAGCACATACAGTGGTCTGGGAAGAGATAAAAAATTTTGTGCCCAGAATCTTAGCAGTTTCCTCTCCCCAGCCACCTGGCCTCCCATTCCACCAAGTCAGTACTGGGGGGGTGAGATTCAGTTAAGCTGTGGAGGCGGGGCCACCATTCAGTGTGAGATAAAGATCAGCTCCCTCAGAGCCTCTACACAGGGCTGAGGTAAGAATGGTCTGCTCAGTGCCCCCAGGGGTTTAAGATGCAACAATGGATGAGGGCTGCGATGGGAACTGCTGCTTGCCACTGCCTAAGGCCAGTTATGGGAAGGCCCTTCTCCCTTCCTTGCCATCTGAAAAAACCCTGTCGCTGACCTTTGGCATCTATGGGTTGAGGGATCTGAGAACCTGCTGCTGCGACTGGGGATTCTGCAAATGGAGATTCCTCCCATGAGGTGTCCTCCTCCCAGAGCCATGTCATGCTGTGCCACCAAGGCTGGGCTGGACTTGGTTCCACATATGGTGCAACAGACATTTCCCATGGGCCTTTCAGGTCACCCTGGGTTGGAATCTTCTCCACTCTGTTGTTCTCCACTTCTGCTTCTCTAGAATTTGTTGAGAGTCCCTCTCTACAGGTATTTTATGGGGTGCATGGGGAGAGCTTGCATATGTGTGTCTTTCTACTGGGTTTGTCTACTTTTAAGGTTTTATTTTTTCAGTATTTTTTGGAGTCCCCCTTAGCAAGCAATTGTTTTTCATGACTTTCTTACATCACTCTCATTTCTCTTCCCAATTTTGTTCTCTAGTTCTCTTACTTGATTTTCAAAATCCTTTTTTAGCTCTTGCATGGCCTGAGATC